>OU795041.1:1611061-1906061 GCA_917208275.1 Patella pellucida
ATTTTCGTGCGTGAAGTGTATTAGAAATAACAAGAAATACCGTGTTAACGATAACAAAAAAATACATGCAGTTAAAACAATAACAAATTTATTTTTCAATGTTGATTGTGAAACAGTATCATTATCTAGATAACGCATCCAAAAGTAAAAAGATAAAGTAACAAAACTTAGCGAACTGGGATAAAATTCTGTATGGCCATGAAATCTGTAAAATACCTTTCCAACATCATTGCACATGCTATTTTTTTCGCACATGGTTAGTTTGTTCTGTGGCTGACAAATCGTGAATGTAAAACGTATATTCCAGTCAATGCCGCATTCACACCAAGTAAAAATTACATTATTCGTCGGCCTCTTGTGTATTTTAAAGATAGATTGCCAGGCAACCAAACATACGCCCACATCAAATAAGTCGCCCGGGAAGTCAATAAGGGTGTTGCATAATTTTTCTTTCGTGAGCAAGGGGAGAAAATTTGGTTTAACGTCAACTCGTCACACACTAGGTCATTTTGGGTTAAAATGGTTCAATTTTTTTTCAATAATTCGTTTGTGCGTAGGGGTCTTAAGAAAAGGGAGGAAACCGGAGGACACGGGGAAACCCCGCGAGGTTGGACAAGCTACCCTACACCTTGTCCCGTTCAGCCGTTGAATCGAAACCCCGTCAGTTGACTCAATGACATACCTTACAACACAACGCACACGCGCTAACCACCCGGCCATCACCCCCACGTTGTCGGTACGGAAAACATTTACAGCACACTAAATAACAAGCCCATCAAGTAATTGTCATACTTAATTGTTCGACTTCTAATTCTGCCCCATACTGACGTTGAGTTCTCAAAACATTAAATATAAAGTGCCATATATCTGGAAGTCATTATCGGAAATTATTGAAAATCAATAGGATTCTTCGTCTCCTGACCATATTCTTTAGCCCCCAGAGCGTGGACACCGGACGGGAGCGACGACAATTTACGACATTAAAAGTGTCGAAAACCTGAAATCAGCAAATGGGTTAAAAATACAGTTATTCATATACCTATCTAAATTCATTAAAATTGTATTTAAGAAACCTAAATGATCTGATTTGCATTCATCGTAAATAAACATAACGCTGGCTATAGTCAGGTAATTGACCCTCACCTCAATCTGCTGAATAAACAACAATACATGACGGTCAAAATAATGTATTAATACCTGTTATAGACGAATTGGTAAAATTATATTGTGTGTTAAAATGCCTGTGATAAACTGGCGTCTTCCTCGTATCCTTCCATTTTCATTCACTCATTCAACTTCTTACACAAACAAAGAGCCCAGTGTGTAAGCTAGTTATCGACCTTCGACCCTCGGGGTCAAGTTAGATAAACACCCGATCTCGCGCAATTGAACACTTCGAACGCTGACGCGTTCTCAGTGTTCAACCTTGCACGATCTCGGGTGTTCATCTAACTTGAACCCCTCTGTCTCAGTCGATAACCCTTACTGGCACCCTACAAGTAAATGTACATTTAATGACCATTACAAGTTACCCAGAGCGCACATTACACCCGAAATTAAAGAGCAATAACACAACTAACATCGTTAAGGGTGTTATTACACTAAAGATTATTGCATTTAGTTACACATGTTCGCCCCCGATTCCTACAGCCTCTTGGTCATGTGTGATAGGTCCAAGGACATATTGATCACCTCGTTTAGGAGTATCGGGGCAATTAGCGTGGACGGATGTTGTTGTTCTTAATTGGGGTTTGATGTCCGCTTCCCCTCTCGGTAATATCGTCTGCATCGCTGACAAGGGGAACTTTCTGGTTAACACCGGGATAAAAAAGAATTAAATGGGTGATTATCGTCCTACTCTTCCGCACGTAATGGGCTAATGAAGACGGACAAATCCAGATGAACTTTCTCGGCCAACATCGAGATCCAACACGCCCCCCCCCCCTCCTCGGGTATATACAAACCATTACGGGGGCGGATCCAGGGATTTATGCAGGAGGGGGTGTGCCAAGTTTCTGTTAAGAAAATTTGACAGTGGACAAAGCATGATAATGTTACTGTCTCTAAATGACGTATACACATTGAGCTTTTTAAAGACGCAAATCCAACGTCAATTTTTATAATGAATGAATTGTGATTTATTTTCTTTGAATGAACAGAAAGTGCAGACGCTTAAGGAAATCATATTCCCGAAGCAATGGCCCGAGAAATCCCTCTCTGACCATTGCTGGATTGACTTCTAATACTTGAGCTTTTTAGGAAGTGTGTCTATTATTCTTCACGTTCAATCAAATCTATCCCAAGTACAGCAACATGACAGTCCTTCAGTAAATCTGGGGTTTTCTCTAAAACTTTGAACGGTGATTCAATGTATTAAAAACGGTGAAAGTATTGTTCGTATCCGTGTTGATAGCCTCGTGTATCACGCAATCAGTTTTTCTGCAATCGTTTGCCATGCACTGGTTAATTGGACATAATAAATTCGTGAAACATGACGTAGCGTTACGTAAACATATTTGCATTCGGCAAACCTCGACAGATTCCGGTACTCTCCGTAACCTACATCTAGACTCGGATGTATGATAGTCATTGATATGTATCAGACCACTACCACTTTTGTCAAGTTAAACCAATCACAAATATCCCACATTGGTTTTCCAAGGGTCCCCTTTTTTCCCCAATTGCTAAAGACCCCTACGCACAAGCGTTTTATTGAAATAGACTTGAACCATATGTTAGTCCCGAAATTGCCCACTTTGTGTTGAGTTGTCGTTGGACCCCATTTTTCTCTCTCTCTCTCCCTCTCTCTCTCTCTCTCTCTCTCTCCCTCTCTCTCTCTCTCTCTCTTTGTGTGTATGGCAGAGGTGAAACGGAGTACACGATACTAATTTTATGTCGAGTGGATGATGTTAAACCCCATTTCTTTCTCTCGCTTCTGTTCACGTTATACAAAAACCAGAGAAAGTTCAAAGTTAATCCGATTATAAAAAGATTAGGCACCGAACAAATAGTTATGTTTCTTAATCTAAAGACTATAAAGATGTATTTCTGAGGTATTATCGTCTAGTGTGAATGAGCCTGGGACTAGGATGTAAACCAAACTAATTCCAGCACTCTAATGCCTCGCTGGACTGTATTAGTAAATGCAGGGGGACTGCACCACACGCAAAACAAACAAACAAAAAATCTACAAGATAAACCTGCGGACAAGACAGAAAATAGACATTGCAAAAACTAAACAATTATCAAATCAAGTGAATGGATCCGGGGGCCAGCCGTAATCGTCCACTGCGCTGTACAGTCCCGGGCCTGTCTTGGTACAGGCTCCACTAAAATGATTTACATAAAAGACGTAACAAAAAAATGCGACCGATCTTGTAAGTGGTCGTCTCTTCAATGGCGATAGTCAAATAACTCGTTCGTTCGTTACCGGGGTTTAACGTCCACTTCCACCTAGGGTGATATCGTAAACAATGAATGAATGAAATGAGGTTTAACGTCCTACTATTATGCACTTAAACCTGGGCTAATGGAAGACGGGCATACGCCATACAGTGTGCTATGAGGGAAAATTTTGCCCGCCGCAGCGGCGCTACGGCCTACTCTTTTATCGAATTCCAACTGCCAAGGGATCTTTTATGTGCACACCAATGTGTAAACGGGACCTCGGTTTTTCGTCCCATCCAGACGACTAGACAGCTGTCCTTATCAGGTCCTCCGTCTGCATGATATCGTAGACAGATCAAATAACTTATAACTTATGTTCACAAAAATATAAAAGAACCCTGGGTCGCATAATCCCTCAGAGCTGTATTGTTTATGTCCGACTGTAATATAAATGATATACACTCGGTTAGATCTGTTTGTTTTGTTTTGTTTTTTTTTTACCGCTAATAGGATTGTTTCCATTGTTTAGAACTGAAAGAACTGCGAAACGTGATGCGAGAATCTTTGAATATTTTGTATAAGAAAGAAGATCCCGGTCCATCGTTATTGATTAAATCGGTGTGGACGCTGGGCTGTGTTCAACGTATTTCTATGTTTCTCAATCATTCCGTTAAACTATGCCGGTGCCGTACATAAACCAAATGGAATTGATGATTGCTGTGAAATGCAAAGATTGCGGCAACCGTAAACAAGTAGGTGTAAACATATTTGATTAGTTTCTGATTTTAATTAGGGAGGTTTGGATGACCTAGTGGTCTAGTCTAGAGTGCCGCGCTTCGACCTCTAGTGGCCGGCTTTAAAAAAAGAGCTAGCAGTAAGTTCTCACTATAATTGTTAAAAACTAGATAATGTAACGGGAATTCGCTTAAAATTTCAGATTAAATAAAGAGCTAGCAGTTCTTACTATAATAGTTAAAAACTAGGTAATGTAACGGGAATTCGCTTAAAATTTCAGATTAAATAAAGAGCTAGCAGTTCTTACTATAATAGTTAAAAACTAGGTAATGTAACGGGAATTCGCTTAAAATTTCAGATTAAATAAAGAGCTAGCAGTTCTTACTATAATAGTTAAAAACTAGGTAATGTAACGGGAATTCGCTTAAAATTTCAGATTAAATAAAGAGCTAGCAGTAAGTTCTCACTGTAATTGTTAAAAACTAGATAATGTAACGGTAATTTGTTGAAAATTTCAGTGTGATTGATCTACTCTGAATCGAGATATTAGCTTTTGAATTTTTCGCCTGACGTCGATCATCATTACTAAAGTCTCTATACGATTAAAAAAACCCAACATAGTCTCGGTTAATCGTTTTTTCATTAAATCATCGATGAGAGTTGAACAGCAAATCGGATCCTATCCAGTAAATATCACAGGCTAGCGAATACATCGAGAGTTAATTATGGCCTGAATAAGTTTAATAATGTGCAATTAATAGTTTATATAACATTTCAAGTCGAAAGAAAGACCTCCAATAGGCAGATTTAGCTCTTGCATAATGTATGTTTAACAAAGCTAAAATAACCAAGGCATGTTTCACTGTAACATTAAAGGCCAAATACCACTCTTGTTGTAACTGAATAATGTGTCCCCATCATTATTCTCGTCCTCAAATTGTTCTTTTTCACAATATTGCATTTAATTGATGATACAAATTTAATCTTACCACACCGAATTTAAAATATTAGAAAAATTGAACTACACGGTTTGGAGAGCTTTACGTAAACCTTTTCAAATGTAAATTAGATTTAAATATATTTCCGAATCCTCTGGACAAGTAAAATAGGATGTAATGGATAATTTACACAACAAGTAGGACACTTAAACATCTAGTAGTTAGAGTAAGGCTATTTTATTTGGACCTGTCATGCCAGCAAGAGTGTTATTGTCCCTTTAAGAATTGGATCATATAGAATATAGCAAGGTTTCCGTGGCGATATTTTGACAAACATTCAGGGTCATATAAAACTTGGCTCAAATCTTTAGTTCGACTTTCACGAAACAGCTATTTCATATTTTCTCTGTCAGAGGTGTTGTTTTTCTGTTTTCATTTACCTTAAAGTTTGTTTTTTTTCGCCCCCAAAATGTTTTTGCTCAAGTAAATATTAGGATTGTGAAGATCAGTTGATGGGTTCAAGGATGTGTGGTTACTGCGAACATTTAATTTGATTCAGCTAGCGGTCTCTCTCTCTCTCTCTCCCCCCCTCTCTCTCTCTCTCTCTCTCTCTCTCTCGTTGTTAAGCATCTACAGCAAATTGAAATTAAATTGAACCATATGAGTTGATGTTGAACTTGTTGATAATTTCGTATAATAATTGTATAATTTCAGGATGTTGGACGAATTATTTGGATGTTGCTTTTATGTTATACGGTGGCGGTAGTCAGTAGTGGAGGTATGTATTTGGGGGGAGGGGGTGCAGGGGGTACATTGCCCCGAGAAATGCCGCCCCCCCCCCCCCCCCCGAACATCCCCCTACAATAATTTGACAATCTTTGAATTATAAAATAATACAGTTGATTATGATAAAACAGCAATGCCCTTACGGCACTGATCATTCTGTCGGTTTAAAGGGCGCCCGTCAGTTGCGGGGAGACTATGGCGGCCCACCTCTTTGCTGGACCCCCACTTTTAAAATCCTACATACGACCCTAGCCCCAATGACCACGAAAGAAAAACAATAACACTCAAAATTCCTAAGGTGATTCTTTTCCTCATATCACACTGTATGGCGCATGTCCGTCTTCATTAGCCCAGTCAGAGCAGAACAAAAGGACTTTAAACCCTATTTCATTTCATGTTCCTATTACTATAAGATTGTATATGGCGTTACTATATTTTCGCACACCTTGTACATCACTTTAACAAGATATTAAGGGTGGCGAATATTAATGTTTGTATTCATAGAGAGCCTTTACGTTTCAATAATGCATAAAACTGTTCCCGAAGACCGCCATTTCATAAGACTTAAGAAGCTAGACACTAACATGGCTTCATACACATTTGTAGATTTTGACCAACCTCGACCGGTAGTTGGAGCCTATAGAACAAAAGGGACTCAGTTTGTCAGAACTACTAACAGTAAATCAACCAAATTGGTCCTTGAGATCTTATTACCAGAATACTCTTGTCGTTCCACACTCTAAACTGAAACATTTTGGTGACAGAAATTTTAGTGTAGTTGCACCGTGGAATAATTGACCACTGAATAACCGAAACAGTGAAACTTTGACTACTTTCAAATTACAGCTGAAGACTCATTTGTTTCGAGAACGCTACGAGAATTAAACTTTCTATTCACTGTTTATATAAATATTGACTCATTGCATGCTTTTGGATGGATTTGGCGCTCTACAAAGGTACATTATTATTATGGGAGGGATTTGGTGCAACGGTTAGAGAGTAGGATTTGTGACCTAACGGTTGCAGGTTCGAGACCCGAATTGTTCGCCGAGTTCTTGTGTCCTTGAATAAGACACATCATCCCTGCATTCCAGCCTACCCAGCTGTAAATGGGTACCGGTAGGAAGGTGTATGTATTACACAAAAGACTGTTGCGCTCCTTGAAACTTCAAGTTGTAGCTGCATATGTTGGGAGCTCTTTCAAAGAGTTGTAAAGGGAGGTAATCAGGCTTACCTGTATCCTAGAGACCGGGATAGTAATTCTGTCGCGCTATTAGCACTCTTTGTGGATTTGGCGCTATATAAATGGACATATTATTATCATTATTATTGTTATTATTTCATTTGTAGATTGTGTACAACCTCCACCGGTAGGTGGAGCCTACAGAAGATGGATGGGAGGACTGGCTGACAGTTGGGTTAATTATACTTGTTACAGTCATTATGTAGTGACAAGTGGCCATCTCAACAGACAATGTATTAATGGACAATATACTGGGATGGCGCCAACGTGTACAGGTCAGTTCTCGATTTTATTTATTTATAGCGAGAATTTCATATTTTCTAAGAAAGCCATAACATAATTATTTCTATGTCTTTTGCTCAATAGGTTATCAAATCACTATTTTTCGACCATGGGCATTATTTCACACCATTTAAAAATCATTGACTCAAGAAATAACACAATTACTTCCCTGGTTTTCCTATTGCCTCCATGCATTAGCTTCCTTCAAACGTTGGAATTTGAAGTAGAAAATGATATTTATGCAATAGTGAATGTTTATGGATACCATTTATTTTAAAGCTTTTATTTTAAAAAAATTAATAAAAATATAACTTAAAGATATAAAAAGTTACTAAATCTTAGAAAAGAGTCCTCTCCAATAAAATGTAATTGATGCAGGTGGACAGTCAAAGACAGTCAATAATTGTACATATACACATGTGTGACAAAGTAATTTATACATAGAACTTTGCTAGATTTGACATTATATTATATTGGACGTTTTCAACTATATACAACTTCTGCTAATGTGTTCAATATGTTATTTACGGGCAACACACGAATGACCTCTGCTCGTTTTGACAAAACGCACGATCTCATTAAATATCTTATTTATTCATATGTTATTTATAATTTACACATGTTCTATCTGTTTAACACTGGGGAGAACTTCGCGACTTTAAAGGAAAGATGAGGTGCAGTTATAGAAACTATAATCTCAATTCCAAATAAATTAATCTGTCATGTATCATCATTCTTAATGACTGTATGCTTTATACAGCCAGAATTAACTGACAGTAAGTCAGACTTGAATAGAGCTCCTTCCGATCTATGTCTATTCTATGTTTTCAATAAAGATCTACCAACTATGCTGATCGTCTGTAATCTGTAGTGTTACACATGTCATATTCCTGAAGCAATAGCCCGAGAAATCCCTCTCTGGCCATTGCTGGCTTGGCTTCTTATACTTGAGCTTTTGAGGGATAAAAACGGTGAAAGTATTGTTCGTCTTAAAACAGTATTATTTATATTGATAGACTCGTTTAAACGCAATCAGTTTTTCTGTAATTTATGTTATGGACTGGTTAATTGGGCATAATAAAATCTTGAAACATGACGTAGCGTTATATAAATATATTTGGTCCAATTTGAAGCTCTGTTTAAAGCGAAATGGTATTGTTACGCAGTTAGCTATTGGTTGATAATCGGACTATTGACCAGTCATAACTTGAAACCGAAATTTGCTTTGTTTCCATTACAGCAGTGTTAAATTGGATTAGCTCTTATCAAACGAAACACTGCGAGGAGTATGTATGCAATCATAATACATAGTTCAAAACTGTTTAACAACCATATGCCAGCTCTTTGTATAATCACCAATAATGCATCTTTAACGTCCCCTCGGTACAAACTAGTTGAAGTAGTCTTGATCAGAAGCAGGGAACAGGAGCACCCGGAAAACTGACGTACAAATAACTTTGTTATTGTGATGATTTGACTTGCAGTTGACTGTGGTGCGCCACCGGAAGTAGAGAACGGAAACTGGTCCTCCGAGAATGGCGGAACATTGCACGGTGATACACTACAGTATACATGTTACCCTGGACAACAGACGATAGGATCGAATACCCCCGTCACATGCTGGTCAGTCCAGACATGGCAGCCACCAAATATCACCTGTATTGGTAAGAACAATAACGAACACCTACCGTCAAATTCCAAAGGATGAAATGAACTGGGGTTTAACATCCTACTTTTCTGCCCTTACTGGAATAATGACGACGTGCACACGTTATTCAGTGGGATGTGAGGGGTTCGCTTAGGTAAACGTGTATGTAAGAACATTCGATATAAGAACAGGCCGTAGCGTCGCTGCCCGGGCAAAATTTCTCTCATAGCACACTGTATGCATTAGCCCAGGTCAGGAGAAGAACAGTAGGACGTTAAAGCCCATTTATTTATTGTCTAGTTTGTTTGGGTTCTTTTCTTAAAATTATTTTCGAGAAATATGAGATTTCGGAAAAGCTGTCTTTCGTTTTTTAAAAAAAGAAGAAAAAAAAGGTATATTACATTTAAATAAACATAAAAGAAATAGACAATTTTGCAAAAGTTAGTTTTTAAAAGGGTATATTTCATTTAAATAACCATAATAAAAGATGTTTTATATTTTAGATAATTCAAATATACTCACCAACCCAGTTACAGTCACGATGACCAGTGAGGCGGGGCCTGGCAACGAAGCTTATCTAGCAACGGACTTGAATTCTACTACGTGTGCTAAATCTGAATGGGAGACCAAACCTTCACTATATATCACCCTTCATGACGTATTTGAAATTGTTAATGTGATCATTACAACAGGAATAAGTATGTTATCATATTGGTTTTTTTTATAAGAACCTCTAGCTGGCCGGCCACCTCTGGCTCGCGGCTGTGGTTTCGAATCTTGATGTGAGCGTATGTGGCATGGAGATAGGGGCGCCTTCTCAACCTCGTGGGTTTCCTCCAGGCACTCCGGTTTCCTCCCACTGCTAAAGACCCCTACGCGCAAGCGAATTATTTAAATGAAATTATACCACATGTTAGTCCCGACATAACCTAGTTGTGTTGAGTGGACGTTAAAGCACATTTCTCTCTCTTTCTCTCTCTCTTTTATAAGAGACCCGTGACATGTTTCGGAAAATGGAATCATCCAAGATGGCCGCCACGACACATTTTGTGTTTATTATGCCAGGGTGAATTGTGTATGGGGAGCTCGATTGTGATACGCTGGACACTAAGATCGCGATAAATTTAATCAGTGCACCGTGCAAACATTAATTTGACAAAAGGAAAAGGGAATTGAGTTTAACGTCCCACTGTTCTGCTCCTAACTAGGCCAATGAAGGCGGGGCAAAAGGAAACAAGCAAAATAGAAAAAAGTATTCAAGATGGCTGCCACTGATTCTTACAATTTGCCCGTCTCTATTCTCAGTTGGTTTAACGTAGAATCTTTTAATAACATTTCATCATCATCATCATCATCATCAGTTACAACCTCCTCAAAACAAAACAAAGACATATGTGTCTTTATTTACATCATTATTATTATTATTATTATTATTATTATTATTATTACTAATATTATTATTATTATTATTATTATTATTATTATTATTATTATCATTATTTGTTTTATTATTATTATTATTATTATTATTATTATTATTATTATTATTATTATTATTATTATTATTATTATTATTATTATTATTATTATTATTATTATTTGTTTTATTATTATTATTATTTGTTTTATTATTATTATTATTATTATTATTATTATTACTAATATTATTACTATTATTATTATTATTACTATTATTATTACTATTATTATTACTATTATTATTACTATTATTATTACTATTATTATTATTATTATTATTATTATTACTATTATTATTACTATTATTATTACTATTATTATTACTATTATTATTACTATTATTATTATTATTATTATTATTATTATTATTATTATTATTATTATTATTATTATTACTAATACCATTATTATTATTATTATTATTATTATAGATATTATTATTGCTACTACTACTACTACTACTACTACTACTACTATTATTATTAATAATAATAATGATATTAATACTAACATTAATACTATTATTATTATTAATACTAATATTATTATTATTATTATTATTATTATTATTATTATTATTATTATTATTATTATTATTATTATTATTATTACTACTACTATTATTATTAATAATAATAATGATATTAATACTAACATTAATACTATTATTATTATTAATACTAATATTATTATTATTATTTCTATTTCTATTATTATTATTATTATTTCTATTATTGTGATTATTTTAGCTGAAATGCCCAACATGCTGGTTCGAGTTGTGGCTAAAGATGGCCAAGTATCAACGGACCTGTTCACCAAGTGTTATAACTATACATCGCCTATTATTAGCGGATCTACCCTCCATATCAACTGTGACATAGACTTATATAGGCGAGCTGTTGGAGACACGATCATCATATCCGTCAATTATGGAACTAGCAATGGACGGTTAGAAATCTGTGATTTGCAAGCTTCTGGCGCCAAATTTAAAGGTACTGGGGCCTGTTTCACGAAATTTTAACTTAAGATAAAATCTAAATTTTAGTACATACTTAAATCTGATTGGCTAAGCGCTAAAATCAATCTAATACTATCCAATCGAATTACTAAAATCGGATTTTATCTTAGTTAAAATTTCGTGAAACAGACCCCTGGTATAGTACATGTGTTTAAAATGTGTGATTTGCAAGCCACTGGCGCCAAATTCAAAGGTACTGGTATAGTACACGCCCACAACATGCGTCACTTATCTATACATCGGGAATAATAAACTAACGATGTATGTCTACAGTTAGCCACTAAGTTATCGGGGTTGTTATTTCCAATAAGAGTATGGCAATTTTGGTATACCTATGGCAAGTAGAAACATCCAATCTTCACTTCCGTGACGTTCAATCACGTAATTTTGATTGATTAATTAGTTTGAGTATGTTTTTAGTCCAATTATATCACCAAATCACCTAGTTCGTACACGGGAATGTATCTGTAAGTCCTAAATCGACGATTATAGTCGAAAGCACTAAGCATACTTTCGATTATTTGATGAAGTATTAATTCTGCTTTCATTTCATAAAATGGAAATGGTTTAATTACAGAGAGAGAGAGAGAGAGAGAGAGAGAGAGAGAGAGAGAGATGGGGTTTAACGTCCACTCAAAACAACTAGGTCATTTTGAGACTAACATGGTTTTTAATTTTAATTCACTAATTCGCTTGCACGTAGGGATCTTTTAGCAGTGGGAGGAAACCTGAGTAGATGAGAGTGATATAAGTGGGGTTTAACGTCCACTCAACACAAACTAGATTATTACGGGACTAACATATGGTTTAATTGTATTTCAATATTTCGCTTGCGCGTAGGGGTCTTTAGCAGTGGGAGGGAACCGAAGGACCCGGAGAACACCCACGAGGCTGGACAGACAGAATGTAAAAGCCTGACAAGCGAATCGTTTGGGTGGCGTGGGAAACCAATGGCAGCACGTTACAGATTCCTTACCAACTGAAAATCGAAATAAGACTTGATAGTGGGTATCACCACTGTAAGGGGTTAGGATGTCGCCGTTGAGCTCTAGTTGGTCGGGCACCTCTGGCTTGCGGTCATGGTTTTGATCACAGAACCGTTTGTTTTGAACATACTAACAGCGATCATTGGCGACCATGGAGACTACATCACCATATCTAGCGTTTCCACCAAGCTTAAGGCTGAGTCACACTAGTGGATTTTTCCTTTGAGACAAATCCTAGCGAACGTCTTAAAGGAAAAATCCTCTAGGTTTTTATGATCATACATTAAGTAAAATCCTATAGGTTTTGGTCATGTGATCAGTAATAGCAGAAATGTAAATATGAAGGAAACTACAAAGATTGTCTTTTCCCTCGTTTATGGTAATCTTCGGAGTGAATAGACCACAGCACGCTTTGGCGATTGAAATAAAAAAAAAATCTGTCTCGGCCCGGCTGAGTTAGACGTCTGCCATTTTGAGAAAGGGCGCGCTGCATTTGATTGGTCAATTCACAGTACAAATCCTACGAAAATAGGACTTGTTCTAAACCTAAGGATTTGTCCGTAGGTCAGAAAATCTATAACCTATAGGACAAATTTCCCCGTTCACATGAAAGGATTTAGCTTATGGATATAAAACCTCAAGATAAATCCACTAGTGTGACTAAGCCTTAATGGCGACCTCAATGCGCCCTGAGACTATTTTCTGTCGCCACTTGACTACAAAAAACGTTACTGGCCTATAACTCCCTAATATCAGTGATCCACCCTTCACCATTTGTAATAATTTGTTTCCCTGCAAACTGTGATAATAGGCTATATGTGTTGAGAATTTTGCAAGTGAAACTAAATTTACACGCCCAAAGCCTCGAATAGTGTATCAATGATAGATGTGAATAAGAATTATCACGGATACAAATTGCAGCTAAGCGGATATATGTGATGATCTTTTATGTTTATTTTTTTCCAGGTGATTGCTCTCGCCCCTATCTCCAACCAGGTCAAAAGGTCAACATTAACTCAACCTTATTTAAAAGCATTGCTATGGTTACTTGTGAAGAGCCTTGGTATCCAGTAGCGGGAAACGGTTTCATATTCTGCACACATTATTTTACTTGGTCGAACCCGTCTCTGGTGTGTTCAAGTATGTGTTTTATCTTTATTTTTCGCCTGTTCAACCTCGTGGGTTTTCTCCGGGTCCTCCGGTTTCCTCCCACTGCTAAAGACCTCTAAATTATTGCAATAAAAAATTTTTAAAAAAAAAATATGTTAGTCCCGAAATGACCTAGTTTGTGTCAAGTTGACATTAAACCCCAATTTCTCTACCTCTTTGTTACTGGAATAATGTCCAGCGGATTTCTCGGTCAGTAGACCATCACGTAGGATGTGTCACGGGATAGAGAGAGAGAGAGAGAAATATGGGGTTTACCGTCCACTCGACACAAACTAGGTCATTTTGGGACTAACGTATGGTTTTCAATTTTTATTTTAATAACCTCTATAGACATTGAGGATCATTCATTGTGTTTAAACATACATTATGCAAGAGCTAAATCTGCCTATTGAAGGTGTTTCTTTAGGCCTGAAATGTTATATAAATTATTAATTAGACATTAATCAACGTAACAAGACCATAATCAATTCTCGATGTCCCCGCTAGCCTGGGATATTTGTTGGATTATGATCCGATTTGCTTCACAACTTTCCTTCTTGATTTCACGATTAAATGGATAATCGTGCCGACTTAAGTAATGATGACCGGGGCTATGCGGAACTTTTTTGATTCATAGTGGATCATAGTGGATCAATTTGACTGAAATTTCATAAAATTGCCTTTACATTATCTAGTTTTTAACTATTATAGTGAGAACTGCCAACTAGTTATTTATTCACGCATAATGTATCTTTAATCTCGTTTTAGTGGATGACGTCATTGCGGTCACGTCTTCCCCGAATGGCACGAATCTTACAGACAATGACTATAGTACTTGCAGTGGGCCTACATCAGATAGTCTGTTTTGGGTTATCGACTTACAACACACCTACGAAATCACTAGGGTCATTATTACCACGGGAAGTAAGTACAAACCCTTCTGATTCAAATCGTAGAGAGAGAGAGGGGGGGGGGGAGAGAGGGAGAGAGAGAGAGAGAGAGAGAGGGGGGGGGAGGTAATGGTGTTTAACGTCCCCCCGACACACACTAGATAATTTCGGGATGAACCTATGATGTTTTTATTTAAAACCAGTTATGACCCCGCGACCCCTAACTACAACCATTCAGATCTTCATGTAGTAGAGGCCATCAAAATTATAAAAAAAAACGAAACGAAATATAAATCTGTATTTTAATGAGATTGTCAATTCACACTGCATTGGCGTAGAATGTTCATCAGGATTTTATGGTGTGGTTCCTTCTTGTCAATGGTGCAGGACTGACGGTCTAGATAGAAAAGGGGAAACGTATAGTCGTGCGCACGTTAAGTATCCCTTAGCATTAGGAATATTGTGTAATAGTAGGCCGTAGCGCCGCTGTCTGGGCACAATCTCGCCCAATATTTCCCTATTTCCCTGATCAGTTCTTCTCGAATGTTTCGAATAATTGTAGCGCCGCTGTCTGGGCAAAATTTCCCTCGTAACACACTGTATGGGAGACGTCCGTCTTCTTAGCCATGTCGATGCAGAACAGTAGGACGTTAAACCCCATTTTATGTCATTTTGTTTTATATATTTCCAAGGTAGAAGGAGGGCCTGACAAGGACAGCTGCCTAGTCGTTCGAATGGGACGAAAAACCGAGGCCCCGTGTACACATTGGAGTGCACGTAAAATATCCCTTGGCAGTTAGAATTCGATATAAGATTAGGTCGTAGCGCCGCTGCCTTGGCAAAATTTCCCTCATAGCACACTGTATGGCGTATGCCCGTCTTCAATTAGCTCAGGTTAAGTGCATAACAGTAGGACGTTAAACCCATTTCATGTCATGCCATTTTGTTTTAAATATTACCAAGGTATAGACTCGGTGGTGTTAACCGTGAGTGTTGAACTGGGTGATGAAAGCCAGCAATGTGGATCCTTCACCTCAATACCTGCCTCCTCCACCCACACAGTCGACTGTCCACGGGCACCTGTCGGCAACACTATTAGTGTACGGAGAGTGGTTATGCAAGGCGAAATCTGTGAAATTAAGGTTCAGGGTCGACTTTATGACTCAAGTAAGTACTAGTTTATCTTTTGGGCCGGCGGAAACAATTCTTGATTAGGGGAGGGGGGCGGGTGCTTCCATCTAAGGTCCCTATAGGCGAGAGTCCAGGGGCCGCAATAACCTGGAGAAAAGAGTACTTGTAGCCCCCTACTCCGCCGGGCCTGAGATCCATTATTGGAGAGCTACATTTGTCTATTGTGTATCTTTTTTTAGGCCTGAAATGTTACATAAACTATTAATTTGACTTACATTAACTATTATTAAATATCCATTATTCAAGAGCTAAATTTGGCTATTGCATATCTTTCTTTATGCCTTAAATATTACATAAACTATTAATTAGACTTTGTTTCAGCATGGTCAGTCCATAACAGACTCTCGATGCTCTCCGTTGCTCGGGAATATAACCAGATTAGCACGGTTTGGCTGCACTCGGCAAATCTCGACAGATTCCGGTACCCTACATCTAGACTCGGATGTATGAGGAATTTCGCAATTTTGGAACTATTTTAAATGGCCTGTATACAAAATGGCTGCCCCATGGAGATTATATCAACAAACTAAAAATGGCTGCCATTTTGGGACTTTTTTGTAAAAGCGGCACGTTTTCCCGGTAAAGTAAATCGGTAGTCGACTAGCCGCATCGTAAATGTATGGTCGTAGGTACATATCACTTTCTGTCATACATCTGAGTCTAGATGTAGGGTTACGGAGCGTACCGGAATCTGTCGAGGTTTGCCGAATGGGTTTGGCTGATTAATGACGTAATTTAAAAACGGAGAAGTGAGGCTTAGCCTCAAATATATCAGTAGGCCTACCGTGGTTATGATAATTATAAACAGTCCATTAAACACATCTGTGAAAACTCCAAACAGTGATAACTTGGCTTAGAATATAATTCATATTGCCGCGATTCACCCAGACATATTATGTGGTGTCAAATTAACCAGCAAGGTCATGGTTACACGTGCTAATTCGGGTATCAAACCAGTAAATAATATGTGAATCTGAATGGGGATTGGGTAACATACATGGTCTATATTCCCCCCCCCCCCGCCGTCTTTCGAATATGGGGGTGGGAAGGTCGTGAATCATAAGGTTTGTCATTTAGTCATGTAGTATGATTTAAATTCCTCGCTTGCGCGTGACCACGCAGCTTTACTCCGAGACCTGGTGTGGTTTCGATTCCTCGGTTGTACGTGACAAGGATTAGGGTCAGCACCTGTTTAGGAATACTATTTGTTGTTTCAGATTTAGAATGTTATCAAGCGAGTAAAGGGACGGATTATAAAGGTGGTAGGAACACAACAATGTATGACCAACCTTGCATACCATGGAGCAGCATCTCGACCTATGTCAACACCCAATATTTCCCTGATCAGTTCTTCTCTAATGTTTCGAATAATTGTAGAAACCCATCAAACGACATCAAAGACGCCCCCTGGTGTTATGTTGCTGATGGCGGATGGCAATATTGTTCATTGTTTAAATGCAGTAAGTGGGCAATTTTAGTTGTTTAACCTCTCCTAGAGAGGGAGAGAGAGAGAGAGGGTTTAACGTCCACTCAACACAGCGAGAGGGAGAGAGAGAGGAGAGAGAGAGAGAGGGGGAATGGGGTTTAACGTCCACTCAACACAACTAGGTCATTTCGGGACTAACATGTGGTTTTTAATTTTATTTCAATAATTCGCTTTCGCGTAGGGGTCTTTAGCAGTGGGAGGAAACCGGAGTGCCCGGAAGAAACCCTACCAGGGCTCGAAGCCATAGCCGCAAGCCACAGGTGGCCGGCCAGCTAGAGGTCGAAGCGCGGCACTCTAGACCACTAGGCCATCCCAACCCCCGTTATAGAGAAAAACTATAACAACAATTTAATATGTTTTGCCAATGAAATGAAATAAAATGGGGTTTAACGTCTTATTGTGAAACACCCTCCCCCCCCCCCCACTAACAAACTGTAAATGTTTCCATCCCTTACAATATCGGAAATGAAATGGGATTTAAAGTCCGACTGGGCTAATGAAGACTGGCATGAGTGGAATTTTGACCGGGCAGCGGCACTTTGACCTACTCTTATATCTAATTCTATCAGCCAAGGGATCTTTTACGTGCATACCCGGGAAACTAACGTTGCTCAAATAAATACGTTTTAGTTTTATTGCTCTGTCCAGTAACTAAATGCCTCTTAAAGATTAGAATATTATCATTTTAGGTGAGATTTGTAGGCTGTCTTGTAGCAATATAGTCGTAGAGACATTGTTTTAAAGATTATAGACAATACTTGGGGAGATAGAATAGCTCCATGTTTCACATATATTAGTATAATATCTGGTGTGTACTGAGATCAACTTAGAGTAGATTGACATATTGATGTATAAAAAAGAGTAGTGTAGCCAAACATTACTGGCTCTATATGTCAACAACATGATAATTAATATCTCATGGGAATGTTCGTTAGTGAATTTCCATTCTACCATATAAGGGTGGGTTTTTGACGTAATGGGCTCAATTGACCAATCTCTATACTTATTAACATCATAGCTGACCAATTAGATAATTTAATGCCCAAATCCATCAGATACAAAATCATGCTTCTGGTGAGAATTCGCCATTTGGTTTTAGGAGGAGAAAGATGTGAGAGCTCCTATTAGTAAACTCGCCCAGCGAGTTTAGCTAGGTTTACGAAGACTAGCTAGTATTGACTGTAATTGTAATCTGTACATTGCTTGTATGTATACCTATATATGCTACATAAAAGGTAAAACCGAACTCTTGCATTGTCATAAGTGAAAAGACGAACGTCTTAAGGAACAAGTAAGATACACAACGTGAAGGAGAAGAAAAGACGATCACAAGGCTAACAGGAATATGTAACAAGAAACAAGATGTATAAGTCTAAAGTAAGATCTGGGTATCTTCAGATCAGGCAGAAGACGCCATATTGTTACAGTCTTCTCAAGGTATTGAATACAGTAGGACGTTAAACCCCGTTTTATTTCATTTCATTGGCACACCATGTTATTTTAGGTGAAATTTGCCGGCTGTCTTCTCAAGGTATTGAACACAGTAGGACGTTAAACCCCGTTTTATTTCATTTTATTGGCATACCATGTTATTTTAGGCGAAATTTGTCGACTGTCTTCTCAAGGTATTGAACACAGTAGGACGTTATTTCATTTCATTGGCATACCATATTACAGTAGGACGTTAAACCCCGTTTTATTTCATTTCATTGGCATACCATATTATTTTAGGTGAGATTTGCCGGCTGTCTTCTCAAGGTATTGAATACGATGGTAACATATCTCGATCTGCAGTAGGATCACCGTGTCTTGATTGGAAGAAATCTCTGTATACAAATCACATGTTTACCTTCAATAACATCGATAGCAACGGATGCCAAAATAGATTATCCGAGCTGAACCAACCCTGGTGCGTGACCGGACCCTACGAGTATGAACAATGTGATATACCCACATGCCGTAAGTATTAGTAAATTCCGTTCCTTTCATATCTAAAAAATCCGGATGTCAGCTCTTGTGCGTGACCGGACCCTTCGAGTATTAGTAAATTCCGTTCCTTTCATATCTGAAAAATTCGGATCTCAACCCAGGGTTCGTGACCGGACCCTTTACGTATGAACAATGTGACATACCCACATGCCGTAAGTATAAGTAAATTCCGTACCTTTCGTATCTAAAAAATCAGGATGTCAACCCTGGTGCGTGACCGGACCCTTCAAGTATTAGAAAATTTCGTTCCTTTCATATCTTAAAAATCCGAATGTCAACCCTGGTGCGTGACCGGACCCTTTACGTATGAACAATGTAATATACCCACATGCCGTAAGTATTAGAAAATTCATATCTAAAAAATAATCCGATTTAAATACTGGGCACTGTTTCACGAAATTTTACATGAAAAACCTCCAAATTTTAGTATTTAGTAGATACTTTCTATTGATTGGCTAAGCACTTAACTCAATCTAATATTATCCAATCAAATTACTTAAATTTTGGATTATATCTTAGTTAAAATTTCTTGAACCAGGCCCAAGATCTATATTTCGTTTCTGTTTTTTTTATACTTTCGATATATTCTACACTAATTGTAGATCTTTTAAGTTATAGTTGGGAGTTCATGTCGGGGGTCAAACGGTCTCCTGCAGCTGATCATATGACATCAGACATGGGTTGTTTAATCAGTGTTGACGTTTCTATGGGTTTACCCTGGGTTCCGCGCAGTCAACACCAAGAAGTCACCATAACAGACCGTTCCATTGGCTAAAAAGAACGCCTATTATAGAACGACTATTCCAGATCCTAGTGTTGTGAAGACAAGTAAAACAAAACTTTGAACTATAAAAAATTAAACGAAAAAGGATCTGTGTTTAAATCAGATAAATCTAAAAGTATTACAAGAGAAGTTATTTGCGATTTATTCATTTATTCATTTCGTTGTTTCGTTTCGACGCAGGTACTTTGTTTGTTTTAACGCCATTCCAGAGCAGATCTTTACGGATACTCCAAAAACCAAAGTACCACGATTTGGAACATTTTAATGGGACATTGATTATATTGAGAATTACCCCTTACTATTTTACCCTTGAATTATCCCTTACTATTTTACCCTTGAATTATCCCTTACTATTTTACCCTTGAATTATCCCTTACTATTTTACCATTGAATTATCCCTTACTATTTTACCCTTGAATTATCCCTTACTATTTTACCCTTAGATTATCCGCTTACTATTTTACCCTTAGATTATCCGCTTACTATTTTACCCTTGAATTATCCCTTACTATTTTACCCTTGAATTATCCCTTACTATTTTACCCTTGAATTATCCCTTACTATTTTACCCTTGAATTATCCCTTACTATTTTACCCTTGAATTATCCCTTACTATTTTACCCTTGAATTATCCCTTACTATTTTACCCTTTAATTATCCCTTACTATTTTACCCTTGAATTATCCCTTACTATTTTACCCTTGAATTATCCCTTACTATTTTACCCTTGAATTATCCCTTACTATTTTACCCTTGAATTATCCCTTACTATTTTACCCTTGAATTATCCCTTACTATTTTACCATTGAATTATCCCTTACTATTTTACCCTTGAATTATCCCTTACTATTTTACCCTTAGATTATCCGCTTACTATTTTACCCTTGAATTATCCCTTACTATTTTACCCTTGAATTATCCCTTACTATTTTACCCTTGAATTATCCGCTTACTATTTTACCCTTGAATTATCCCTTACTATTTTACCCTTAGATTATCCCTTACTATTTTACCCTTGAATTATCCCTTACTATTTTACCCTTGAATTATCCCTTACTATTTTACTCTTGAATTATCCCTTACTATTTTACTCTTGGATTATCCCTTGCGGCTTTTATAATGTCGCGGGGTTGGAAGGCCGAATGGTTAGCACGTGCACGCTATATCATAAGGTCTGTGATTGAGTCAACTGTCGTGGTTTCGATTCCCCTGTTATTTTAGACAGGGGGAGAGTCTCCTGTCCCACCTTGTGGGTTTGCTCCGGGTCCTCCGGTGTCCTCCCACCGCTAAACTAAAGACCCCTACGCGCAAACGAATTATTGAACTATATGTTAGTCCTGAAATGACCTAGTTTGTTGAGTGGACGTTAAACCAAATATATATGACGTTATAAAGCGGGCGGAGGCATTTGGTATTTTAGAACATAGAACAGTGAGACCAAAAAATATCAATAGAAAATTGCATACCATACATATCCACGAACAATCCTCGAAACCCAAATATATATCTCTCTTTATAAAATACAGAGTGGCAATTGTTACGACGAGATTAAGCAAAGTTTAGAACTAATTCCAAAATGGCTGCTAATCTCCCAAAAACCAGCTTTGAAAAATAAGCAGTATTTTCAACGTTTTCAGAACTGAAGGCAGCCATTAAGAGAGAGAAGTGTTGGGGTTAGGGTTAGGACTATTTTTTACGACTTTTCAGTTTTTAATATCGCCGATGGAGGGCTTTGAAAGCATCGTCGTAACAATAGCCTGGGGACTATTTTTACGACTCGTCGTAACAATAGCCACTGTCTATAAAATATCGTATTTGTATCTTAACAGCCAAGTCATATTCGGGAACAGTATCCCACTCTACTACCAGTGTTTCAAATCAGGCGGTGTTCAGTGCCATGTTGGTGTGTTATTACAGACGAGGACTTTCAACCCAGGCTTACACAATCCAATCGGATCACGTGACTCATTTGACAACCGTCTGCCTGACCACAAGTGAAGAGAGAATTCAAGCTTTTTGTTCAGATAATAACTATTCGTGGGAAATGCTTGTCCTGATTTGCGGTGAGTATGGTCTTTTATGCTTAGGAGAGAGAGAGAGAGAGAGAGAGAGAGAGAGAGAGAGAAAGAGAGAGAGAGAAATGGGGTTTAACGTCCACTCATCATAACTAGTTCATTTCGGGACTAACATATTGTTTTAATTCGCTTGCGCGAAGGGGTCTTTAGCAGTGGGAGGAAACCGGAGAGCCGGATGAAATCAACGTGGTTGAGAAGGCGCCCCTATCTCCATCCCAAATATACGCTCACACCAGGGCTCGAAACCACAGCCGCAAGCCAGGGGTGGCTAGATGTTCGTACTACAGTTAGCCTGTGGTCGTGACCAGCCATACCATACGATACACTGTCTGTGTAGGTTAGGCTGTAGTCGCAACTATAGTCTACACCCGAAGGTCACCCTAGCTGCAAGCTCCACCAAGGCCTGATGCGGCAGTTGATGGAAGGCCTATTTAGAATGGCGTGGGCCTAATTAATTTCGGGTCAAGGTCTATGTTGATTTTTACAAAATTTTTTGGGCATCAGCCTCACTGATAATCTGCTACTGCCTGTGACATCGCAAGCGCAAAATGTTGTATATTCTAGTGCAGCTACAATCATGGTTTAATTTTATTTCAATAATTCGCTTGCCCGTAGGGGTCTTTATTTAGCAGTGGGAGGATGGACAGTTTACCCTACTCCTTGTCACGAACAACCGGGGAATCGAAACCCCGCCAGTTGACCCAATGACATACCTTATGGTATGGCGCGCACATTCTAACCATTCGGCCAAAGGTGTAAAATTCTGATTTTTACTCTAAGCAAAGGTTGCTGCTCTTCTGTTGTGCACGTGACGTCGCCTCTGAGCATCCGTCGCGCCGTCCGCCTGTAAATGTATTGTTGATATTAACTGATAGGATTTGACATGTCCATGAGGTTGTTTACAAAGTGCTGCATTGTCAGAGGCGGAACCAGGAAACCCTGTTAGGGGGGGGGGGGTCCCTCGAGAAATTTTTGGAAAATATCGGGGTGTCAGTGGTGATTTGTGGCGCATATCTTTTTTTTATACTGTTGTTTAGGGGGCCGGGCCCCTAGCCCCCCCCCCTTTGGACCCGCCTCTTATTGTTGTCTTTTGGTGTATATTTCAACCAACAGTGGTTGTTTTGTTTTTTTGCTAGATGAAGTTGGAACATCAACAGAATCTACAATCACGACTGAGCTGGATTCCTCAATCACAACTGAACGGGATTCGTCAATAACAACTGAACCGAGTTCGACTGGGCCGGGTTCCTCAATCACAACTAAACATGATTTGTCAATCACATCGGAACCAATTTTGCCTTGGCTGGGTTCTTTAATGACAACTGAAGAAGGTTCTTCAATCACCACTAAACAGGATTCTTCAATCACGACTGAACATGGTTCGTCGTATGGAGCAACGACAGAAACAAAGACCACAGAATCGACTCCGTTAAATTTTACCGAAACAAAGAACACGGTAGCTTTTACCGATGCAGCAGCAACGTCTCAAACAGCTTCAGCTTCCATAGAAACGGAATTTCAGGATACTAACGTCACACCACCCTCCTTGACGACTAGATCCACCACAAAAGCTTCCGCGAACAAATGTCGATGTAATTGTGCTCTATCAAATATGTCAGACTTAGATGTTTCCCGCTATAAATTCAGAATAATTGAGAATTTGTTATTAAATAAACATAATCTATCTAGAATATATCGCACGAAAAATTCCATCTCTGACGACAGACCAGCGGCCATAGCTTCTGGTGGTATAGGTGTCGCTGTGTTAATAATTGTGACGTTATGCTTGGCAACCAATGATATTCTTAACTGTTTTCCTACATTACGATAGCCTGTTTTTTTAAAATATTATATGTATTTGGGTTATACATAAATTTAATAGGTTGTTTTCGATCTGATTAAAACACAGATTCTGCAATGCTGTGGGCCTACTTTCTGGAGTAACTGATGAACAATTTTCCAAGTTGCAAAGGATCTAAAATCGTGCTGCACGAATTGTGACTAAATCTAGATCAAAATCACACATCACTCCAATCCTAAATAATATTCACTGGCTCCGAGTGCGTGAGAGAATTAACTTTAAAATTTTAACTCTGACATACAAAACATTAAATAAAACAACACCTAGATATCTTCTAAATATCTTGACATATTACCAACCAAAAAGGTCACCGAGATCTGAGAATAAACTATTGTCAGATGTACCGGTTTATAAGATGAAGAAATTTGGTTCAAGGACTTTTCAGTATAACGCATCAGTTCGAAAATGTGAATCACTGTCTGTATTTAAGTCAAGCGTGAAAACCTGGCTGTTTAAGCACTATAATTAACTCATGTGACCACTTTCATGCGCCTAGAGCATCCCCAAGTGGGATGAATTGTTGCGCAATATAAATTTCGTTATTATTATTATTATTAGATTCTATTTTTTTTCGATTTTTATAGTTCAAAATTTTGTTTTACTTGTCTTTACTACATTGGGATCTGGAAGAGTTGTTATTATTAACCTGTTCTGGATATTCTTAACTGTTTTCCTACATTGGTTTAAACAGTATTTTTCGGGAATATTAGACAATATAAAAAGTATAAATAATAGGATACAAAAACAAGCCAAGTAGGCTTATATTAATTTGCTCCCTTCTGGCTTGGGTGTATAATATATGTACAAGGGTGTATAATCAGAGGCGTAACTACCGGGGGGTATGGGGGGGGGTATGTACCCCCCACTATTTTGCATTCAGTCGGTAAATTCTCGTGTTTGTCGGTAAATTGAAACTGTCAGTCGGTAAATTTAAAAAGTTATATAGCAAATGTTTTTATCATGATTTACCGACCAGATTCTTCGGTATTACAGTGTTCTATAATATTATATTACAGGAATTTTGAAACCGTCAGTCGGAAAATTTCAAGAGTTATATAGCAAATATTTGTATCATGATTTACCGACCAGATTCTTCGGTATTACACTGTTTCGTTACAGAAATTTCGAAACCATCAGTCGGTAAATTTCAAGAGTTATATAGCAAATATTTGAATCATGATTTACCGACCAGATTCTTCGGTATTACACTGTTTCTTTCATTACCGAACTTTCGAATGTCTAAATTCACCAAAACACCCTTGTATGGAACTGCTCTGAATTCTAAATAAATCTTATATGAACTAGAATCGGCATTTGGATACCCCCCCCCCCAGAAATTTATCCCTAGTTACCGCACTGTGTATAATATATGTACAATGTGGAATTATATATGATACAGACAAAAACTAATTACATTATTATATTTATGGTAAAAATAAAAGCAGATATGTAATTTTTAATAAATAAATAAATAGCCAGCATTCATAAATTTACTTTAGTTACATGATAGGTTGTTTTTGTGTAATCCCAGGATTTGATTAAAGGGGGATAACTGAACTGTCACCGGGCCCCCGCAAATGTTTTCTAAAATATTAGTTTTATGTCAGCGATATCATTTCGGAGGTATCGGGCGTTGGGGCAGGCCCGTAGCCAGGGGGTGGCACGGGGGGGGGCAATTGCCCTCCCAATACTGAGTCTTGCCCCCCCCCCAATATCACAAGAAAATTGGCCTTTACCACAAAATTCATGCAGATGCCCATGCTAGTTGGCCCTCCCGAAAACATCTTTGCCCCCCCCCCCCCAAAAAAAAAACAACTTCCTGGCTACGGGCCTGCGTTGGGGACCATGTTGCTAAGTGGGTAAGGTACTGAATCGCTAGCCTGGAGGTCGGGTGTTCGATCCCTGCATTGGCCGAGAAAGCTCATCTCGATTTTCCGGCGTGGTTTCCCCTTCTCAGTGATGCAGACGGAGGACCTGACAAGGACAGCTGCCTAAGTCGTTCGGATGGGACGAAAAACTTAGATCCCGTGTACACATTGGCGTGCACATAAAAAGATCCCAATTTCCCTCATAGCACACTGTATGGAATATTATGACCGTTTTCAATTAGCCCAGGTTAGGTGCAGAAGCGTAGGACGTTAAACCCCATTTCATTCATGGGCGTTATGTGTAGTTAAATTGTCGAGTGCGAGACATTGTTAAGATATTGATACTGCACGAGTGCTATATCATGTCTTTCACGAGACCATCGAACAACTTAAAATACAGACTCTATCCAGCACGTACATTTCAATGAGATACGTCACGCGGGTCCAATATTTTCAACTAGTTTAAATGATGAAGCTTGGTACGCTTGGTACAATGCCCGTACTGAAATAATGGTACGCCAACATTAAAGGATTTTAAATAAAGCTATTTCACACAGAAATAAATATTTGATTTATTGTGTTGAATATGTATGAAATGTTATATTTTTTTAATTTCATGTTTTTCAAACAGAGTTTACATTACTAAATGGTAATCAAGTTTATTTATTTCCTGGTTTTAGTGACATCATTAGAAACACAATCATTTATTTAATTTGCTGTTTTATTCATGATTGTTTTAAAATTTGAGTGAAGTCTGTGTTACCACAAACAGTTGACGCTTACGGCCAGCCCCCGGATTCATTTTTTATTGAATTGTTCGTTTGTTTATTCCTTGTGTAAATTATGTGCTGAAGCCCCCCCCCCCCCCTACACTAGGCCATCCCTACCCTCGATTACACTAGAACTATAATCAGCGGTCGTGGTGGCTCCCTGAGTAACCTGGACGTCCCGTGTTCGATCCCTATGTTGGCCGAGAAAGTTCGTTCAGATTTTCAGGCATGCCTCCATTTTGTCAGTGGGGCTGGCTGGCAATGAACAACGTATATATAGTCGTTCGGATGAGACGAAAAAATGAGGTTACACTGTACACATTGTTATGCACGTAAAAGAACCAGGCCCGAAGCCAAGGGGGGGGGGGGGCACCGCTAGAAATAATCTTGCCTCCCCCCGACAAAAAGTTGTCGACCATATGGCTACGGACCTGAAAAGAACCATCGTCACTTGGAATTCGAAATAAGAGTAGATCGTAGCAAATTTTTCCCATAGCACAATGTATGGCATATACTCGTCTTCATCAACCCAGTTGGAGTTAAAAATAGGGTGTTCAACCCCGTTTCATTTATTCATACGTTCATAATTGAAAAAAAGGGGGATCAGTTTCTAAAATACGGTCACAACTCTTGGAAAGGTTCTTAAATCCGTTAAAGACATAGAGGTATTTCATACATTTGGGATGACAAAATAACGAAATATGTAAACAGAGGCGGACCCAGGAAATCCTGTTAGGGGGGGGGGTGCTCGTGGGGGTCCCCCGAGAATTTTTTTGAAAAAATCGAGGTGTCAGTGGTGATTTGTGGCGCATATCTATTTTTATACTGTTATTAAGGGGGCGGGACCCCCCCCCCCCGGATCCGCCTCTGTATGTCCATTTTTTTTTTCAGGAATAAAGGCAACCATAATTATTTTGTTTTCTTTTATGTGTAAAACATCAAAGCCACGTCAAACTTTTGCTGTTTTTACATGGGTATGTGTGGATATTTCTTTGCAAATTATAACACTGCTATGCACGAGTTCGTATAGACCTACAATCTTTATCGCAATTTACACCATACGAATCTATAATAGAAACATCAATATCATCAGTATTAGTTGGGTACGAGACCTAAAATCCGTGACCAATTTGCGGGGAAGTTGTTTTGAAGGTGGTTTCTATATGAAAAGAACCTGCCGAAGCGATTAAGCTTGGATGCCTCTCTAAAATGCTGGCGGAAGCCGCTAGAGGGCCAAATTCAAAATGGTGGTCAAATGTGGCGGGAAAATATAAAATTATGTAATATAGGCTTCTGGGGCCTGTTTCACGAAATTTTAACTAAGATAAAATCCGATTTTAGTAATTCGATTGGATAGTATTAGATTGATTTTAGCGCTTAGCCAATCAGATTTAAGTATGTACTAAAATTTGGATTTTATCTTAAGTTAAAATTTCGTGAAACCGGCCCCTGATGTGTCTATTCGTATGTTTTAAGGGTCCCTGAATCGAAATATTGTAATCAAAAATCAATCCAGCCTCTAGTTTTGCCAATATGGCCGACGATGGCCACCATTTTTTGCCTGGAAAATAGTTTCGGGGTCGATGTCTTCAATTTTGATGAATTTGTGTCGATAAATGGTAACCAACATACTAACCGATATTTATCATCTGATGGTCAACTCATTTCGATTTTAATTTAATCAACGCTTAATAATGGACCCATGTAAGGCCCTGTATCCATAGGCTGTTCACTTGACGCGCCACAAGGACAATGAACCTTTGTTTTTTTAGGCCCTGTATCCATAGACTGATCCCTTGTGACACGTTCCCTTGTGGCGTTGTGACCTGACCCTTCCGTCCGTATCCACAGGCTGTTCCCTTGTGACGTGTGCAATGTACGATGGTAACGAATTTCAACAGTGTAGATGTATCTCCATACAATATCGTACTGGTAATGAGGTGTTCCCTCTTGTGCACCTGCAAAACAATTGACAAGTTCATTGTCTTTGCTCCTGGCCACAAGACCACATGTTCGTGCGCCAGGTCACAGGTTACCTTGGTACAGCCAATGGGAACAGGCACATTACAAAACAAAGGTTCATTGTCCTTGTGGCGCGTCACAAGGTCACAAGGGAACACGCCACAAGGGAACATGCCACAAGTGAACAGCCTATGGATACAGGGCTTTAATGTGCCTGTTCCCATAGGTTGTACCCAGGGAACATGTGGCCTGGCGCACGGAAAATGTGGTCTTGTGACCGGGAACACAGACAATGAACATGTAAATTCTTTTGCAGCTGCACAAGAGGGAACACGCAATTACCAGTACGATATTGTATGGAGATGCATCTCCCGGTCTGTTTCAAGGCCAGTTCATTGCGAGTTGTAAAATTGGCCGGACCCAGCACCGTGGACGTTGTCTGAAGACATGTTTGTCACATGATGGGCGAGGCGTGCCGTTTTGGGGAATAAAGAAAACTAAGATAAAAAAAAGAATTCAGTTTATATAGTACAACATAAATATACAACATAACAATTCTTTCCCGAGTGCGCGCACTAAATGAATTATGACGTTACAAAATGTCCAACCATCGGCAAGACCATACTTCGACGATACCATTTATTGTTGGTTGCCATCTATAGACACAAATTCATCAAAATTGAAGACATCAACCCCGAAACTATTTACCAGGCAAAAAATGGTGGCCATCTTGAATTTTTCGGACATATTGGCAAAACTAGTGGCTGGATGGATTTTTGATTACAATATTTCGATTCAGAGACCCTTAAAACATACGAATAGACACATCAGAAGCCTATATTACATAATTTTATTTTTCCCCCGCAACATCTGACCACCATTTTGAATTTGGCCCTCTAGCGGCTTCCGCCAGCATTTTAAAGAGAGGCACCCAAGCTCAATCGCTTCAGCAGGTTTTTTTCTTACAAAAACCACCTTTAAAACAACTTCCCCGCAAATTGGTCACGGATTTTATCTCTCGTATGAATGAATGAAATGGGGTTTAACGTCCTACTGTTATGCACTTAACCTGAGCTAATTGAAGACGGGCATATACGCCATACAGTGTGCTATGAGGGAAATTTTGCCCGGGCAGCGGCGCTACGGCCTACTCTTATATCGAATTCCAACTGCCAAGGGATCTTTTACGTGCACTCCAATGTGTACACGGGGCCTCGGTTTTTCGTCCCATCCGAACGACTAGGCAGCTGTCCTTGTCAGGCCCTCCTTCTGTATCACTGACAAGGGGAAATCACGTCGGAAAATCGAGATGAACTTTCTCGGCCAATGCAGGGATCGAACACTCGACCTCCAGGCTAGCGAACCAGCGCCTTATCCACTTAGCCATCGTGATCCCCTTTATCTCTCGTACCCAACTAATTATCTGGAAACATATCCACATCACAAGGGTCATCTAGAAACCGTATTAAAAGGTCGGCACCATCAGCATCGTCTTGGAACAATGAAAGTAAGTTCTACACCATCATTATCATCTAGAAACCGTAAAAGATCTAATTCATCAGTATCGTCCAGATACAGCCATGGATCTACATCATAAGTAGAATCTAAGGGTAATGGGGTTATCAGGTTTGTGTGTACCGTATCTCAAAATTTTGGTGGTCAACCTCATACAAATTTCAGTGCAAAGACATGACCATTTGTTCCTCTGTCTGTAGTGAAAAGTATTCAGCCATACAAAAATCTGAGGAAAAGTTGGAGGAGGGCAAAGAGGTCAGAATCAACATTGAAGTCAGTGGGGAAATTAATGGTGGTCTGCATCCTCATCCCTTCATAAGAGTTACCCCCCATTTCAACATGGCGGGATAATGAGTTGTATTGTTAAATTATTTGTTAGATTTTGTAAGTTTTCGTCTGCACCTAGTTTAGTTTTATTTAATTTCTAGTGCCCAGAATACGTCATAGGTTTCCACCTCAAAGCTTCATTATATCCCGGAAAAATCTGTATTCTGATCATGAATCCGACGGGCTTCCATCATCATTCCATCGCTGTTTTAAAAAAAAAGTGTTTTGACTTTGGCAGTGGATATTCAACCGTAAACGGCACTTTACTCTATTTACTATTTCGCCTTAACTTCCGTTTGACATGCGCAGTTCTCTGATCCGTGGACTTGGCAGTTTTCAGCAGTTTTCGCTTTTGCAATGATGCTGAACCCTAACCCTAACCCATGCCCCTACCCCTACCCCTACCCCTACCCCAAAACCTACCCCAAAACCTTACCCTAACCATAACCACCATTCGTTCTTTGTCTAACCTTACTACTTTCTCCGTTTCTTATGTAGGACGAAATAGCCATACTTGGATTTCTACGGTAGAACCGAGAGAATTAGTTTTAAAAGAAAATAAAATAATAAATGTTAATTGTAGAAAAGCATTTAGAATATTATTCTATTTCGGTCAAGGGCTCATTTCTGTGGATTTTGGTTTTTATACGCCCACATTTTCATGTGGACGTATTATGTCGTCGCCCCTGTCCGTCCGTCCGTCCGTCCGTCCGTCCGTCCACAATTGTTTGTGGACTCTCTACAGGTCACAATTCTTGTCGGATTTTAACGAAACTTGAAATATAGGTTTATCCCCAAAAGATCTCGGCTGCTTTCGATATTGGCATGTATCGGATCAAAACTTCATGGATTATGGCCCCTGATTGTACGAAAAATCACGTTTTTAGCTTGTGGACCCTATAGAGGTCACAATTTTGAACCGATTTTGATGAAACTTGACATGCATGTTTATAACCCAAAGATCTTGGTTCCTTTCGATATTTGCGCCTATCGGAACGTAATTTCCTGAATTATGGCCCCTGATTGTCCGAAAAATCACCTATTTTAGCTCGTGGTACCTCTGAAGGTCACAATTATTATCCGATTTGAAAAACCGTTCAATAATATCACCGTTACACCCTAAGGAGGGTTGAGTTCAAATTTCGGGACAATCGGACCAAAATTACCATACAAAATGGCCGCCATTCGTACGCGAATACTGTTAAAAAATGGTATATCAAGGTTGTGGACCCTGTAGAGATCACAATTTTAATTCGATTTTGATGAAACTTGAAATGCATGGCTATAACCCAAAGATCTTGGTTCCTTTCGATATTTGCGCATATCGGATCGTAACTTCCTGAATTATGGCCCCTGATTATACGCAAAATCACCTTTGTTTAGCTTGTGGTCCCTCTGGAGGTTACAATAATTATCCGATTTAAAAAATCGTTTGTTTATATCACCGTTACACCCTAAGGAAGGTTAAGTTCGAATTTCGAAAAAATTGGACTAAAATTGCCATACAAAATGGCCGACATTCGTACGCGAATATGGTTAAAAAATGGTATATCAAGGTTGTGGACCCTGTAGAGGTCACAATTTTAATTTTGATTTTGATGAAACTTGAAATGCATGGTTATAACCCAAAGATCTTGGTTCCTTTCGATATTTGCGCATATTGGATTGTAACTTTCTGAATTATGGCCCCTGATTATACGCAAAATCGCCTTTGTTTAGCTTGTGGTCCCTCTGGAGGTCACAATTATTATCTGATTAAAAAAATCGTTTGATTATATCACTGTTACGCGCTAAGGAAGGTTGAGTTCCAAGTTCAGAAAAATTGGACCAAAATTGCCATACAAAATGGCCGCCATTCGTACGCGAATACTGTTAAAAAATGGTATATCAAGGTTGTGGACCCTGTAGAGGTCACAATTTTAATTCGATTTTGATGAAACTTGAAATGCATGTTTATAACCCAAAGATCTCGGTTCCTTTCGATATTTGCGCATATCGGATCGTAACTTCCTGAATTATGGCCCCTGATTATACGCAAAATCGTCTTTGTTTGTCTTGTGGTCCCTCTGGAGGTCACAATTATTTTCCGATTTAAAAAATCGTTTGATTATATCACCGTTACACCCTAAGGAAGGTTGAGTTCGAATGGTATATCAAGGTTGTTGACCCAGTGTATAGGTCAATATTTTGATTCAATTTTGATGAAACTTGAAATGCATGGTTATAACCCAAAGATCTTGGTTCCTTTCGTTATTTGCACATATCAGATCACAACTTCCTGAATTATGGCCCCTGATTGTCCAAAAAATCACCTATGGTCCCTCTGGAGGTCACGATTATTATCCGATTTAAAAAAATGCTCCACTCTATCACCTTTACACCATAAGGACGGTTGTTTGAATTTCAGGGGAATCAGACTATAATTGCCAGACAAAGTGGCCGCCGTTTGTACGCTTATAGTGTTAAAATATGGTATATCAATTTTGTGGACCCAGTATAGGTCACAATTTTAATTCGATTTTGTTGAAACTTGAAATGCATGTTTATAACCTAAAGATCTTGATTCTTTTCGATGTTTGCGCATATCAAATTGTAATTTAATGAATTATAGCCTTTGATTGTAGGAAAAATCACTTTCGGTTTTCCTTGTTCTCTATCCATCTCTCGAAAATGTGGGCGTATCCTGCCTGGCAGTGCCAGCTTACTATCTTTAATTAAAGTACCAAGATGGTCAGTGGTTTACGTTTTTTTCCGTAAAACCGTGCTTCTGCGCCAAACTTGAAAGACGAAGTTACCGTTCTTGTGGAATATATCAAGAATCGCACAACTGCGCATGTCCAACGGAAGTGTCGCACAACTGCGCATGTCGAACGGAAGTTGTATATATACGTCATTGCGATTTACGGTACAATAGCGTTAGTAAATAGGGTACCGTATACGGCTATATATCCACTACGTTTGACTTTTGTCTTTTCAGGTTCTCGTTCATTTTTACTAATCTACAGATTCTGTAAGACTGAGTGGGCTGTAGTGCTGAGTCTTGGAACAGTTTCCCTCATAGCACACTGTGCGGTGGATGTCCGTCTTCATTAGCCCAGTCGGAGCAGAACAGAGATAGCGTGGCTAAGTGGGTAAGACACTGGCTTGCTAGCCTTGAGGTAGGGTGTTCGATAAATCTCACGTCCGTGAGAATGCCAATAATTGGTAACCCTGGTGACGATAAAAAGACAGAAGACGGTGATTGGTGCATCGACTGTAGCGATGATGAAAAGTACAACCCCACACAACTGAGAAAAGGGGTGTGGGAACCGAAACCAGAGGATGTCGTTATTCTGTTTGAAAAACTAGAAAAGGACAGATTTATAGAATTAAGATGGCAGTGTCCAGGACGACGCCCACCCGATGTAGTAGACAAAAACGAAGAGGCCGCAGAAGAAAAAAAAATTCCAGAAAAAGAAGTTTTAGACGAGCAACCAAAAGAAGAAGAGAAAAAGTTAGTCATTATTTTATTTATTTGGTTTGTTTCTTTGCAACATGGGGGGGGGGGGGTGTGATGGCTGAATGGTAGGCGTGCGTGCGCTGTATCATAAAGCCTGTCATTAAGTCAACTGGCATGGTTTCGAATTATTTATTTATTTGATTTGTTTCTTTGCAACATGGGGGTGTTTGATGGTAGAATGGTTAGCGTGCACGCGCTGTATCATAAAGCCTGTCATTAAGTCAACTGGCATGGTTTCGAATCCTTGGTTGTACATGACAACCTTGTGGATTTTCTCCGGGTCCTCCGGTTTCCTCCCACTGCTAAAAAATACCCATACGTGCAAGCGAATTATTGGAATAAAATTGAACCCTATGTTAGTACAGAATTGACCTAGTTTGTGTCGAGTGGACTTTAAACCTCATTTCTCTCTCTCTCTATCTGCAAGGTGATAATAGCCTGATACAGGTAATGAATATTTATAGTGCACTCATCCAAACACTATGCTAATGGCACAGGTTTCGTTAGCTCTTCAGTTTTTAGTTCACTCTTTATAATACAGAGATAAAAGTCATCCAGATTTTCCCTGATTTCCGGAATTTTTGATTTGTTTTTTTTTAAATTTTTGGGGGATTTCTTTTTTAAACTTTCAAAATTACCTTCCTCCCCAAGATATGTCTTAATTTTAGTTTCAGATATCACCAGAATGCTCCACAGCCTTCCATTTTTTCCAAAAAATTCCTGGGGAGCATGTCCCCGGACCCCCCTAGCTTAACTTGCGCCTTCGGCGTTCAGGTCTCGCACGTTCGGGTCTCGCGTCTCTGGCGCTCGTTATTCGCACTTTTGTCGATCATCCAGGTTACAAATTTTTTTCTTAGGAATTTGGGCCACAGCCACTTTCATCTATGAGATTTTAATTTTGTTTCAAAAGTTTGCATCGGCTAATCCCTCACTTCAATTTAAATGCTGGTAATTTAACCATAACTAACAGACTGATTCATTGTCTAATTCCTCACATCAACTAGAATACCCGTTATATAACAACTCTTTCACTTCCTAGTGTAGTGAAGACGAGTTAAAGAAAAATTTCAACTATAAAAAACGAAACAAAATAGAATCTGTATTTTATAATCAAATTGCAATCCTATTCTTATTGAATAAAATATTGTTTTTAAAAAAACAAAAATACAATGTATAGTGTTTGTTTTAATGTTTATCGTGTAATTTTCTAGGCCTGTTGCTCCAAGTGAATTTGATTTTGATGATATGGATTCTTTAGTATCTGCTGTAATAACACCAAGACGAACACCAGGTAATTAACAAGAGTTGTTTCCCTTGATTGCAATACAACCCTGTTTCAAATTTAGGTGTTTTGGGGCATAGCTGTTGGAATGAATGAAACGAAATGGGGGTTTAACGTCCTACGCTTCTGCACCTAATCTAGGCTATTGGAAGACGGGCATACGTCATACAGTGTGCTATGAAAGAAATTTTGCCTAGGCAGCAACTGAATTCCAACTCCATAGCACATTGTATGACGTATGCTTCTCTTCATTAGCCCAGTTGGGTCAGAACAGTAAGACGTTTAACCCCATTTTATTTGGATTTGTAGCATGATTAAGCCTCATTTTATTTCCTTACTTCAAGGGGGCTTGGATGTGACAACATCCTGGGTTTTCCCCGGGTCCTCCTGTTTCCCCCTACCGCTAAAGACCCCTACGTGCAAGTGAATTATTGAAATAAAATTGAACCATGTGTTAGTCCCAAAATGACCTAGTTAAACCTCATTCGTTTGCTTCAATGACTGATTTACAAAGTTTTGTTTTCTTATATCATGAACTAATTTGCGATTTTTTTTTTTCCAGGTAGTTCGAAAACTCCTCGGTCTATAAAGAAAGTAGCACGAATGGATAAAGTATTAAATGATATGAAAAGACAACGAGATGCTGATCGCGAGGCCCGACGAGTATACGGCCACGGACGTTCACCGTCTGGAAGTCCAGCTAGAAGCCCAGCGAGAAGTATGGCTGGACAACCAGGACTAAGCACCCCCTTTCGTCCCACACAACCAGTCACGTCTACTGCTAGCAGTATAACGAGTATGTCTGCGAGGGAGAACAATTCTCTAGCCATGTCAACATCAGCCGGGCCACATCCTATAGTGTCTTCTTCATCGGATGTAAACCCAGCAGACACCACCACAACTACACCGTCATCCGTAACCATGGATACAACATAACATTAACTTCATGGGTCTGTCTATCTCAGAATTATATGGAGATGCTGCAGGCTGTTCAGAGATGAGATTGGGCTAGTTGGGGGGGGGGAAGTCATTTCTATATTGAAAATTAATATATCTGGAATTCTGGAGTTGCCTCCCCTATCTTGGTGTGTGGTAATTCCTGACCTCCCCAAATGGCCTGAAAGAAGATTCCCCAACACTCGGCAAATCTCGACAGATTCCGGTACCCTACATCTAGACTCGGCTGTATGACGAATTCCGCCATATTGGAACTATTTTAAAGGACCCGGGATAAAAAAATGGCTGCCCCCATGGAGATTATATCAACAAACTAAAAAATGGCTGCCCGCATAGAGATTATACCTAGAAAAGACGCCATTTTGGGACTTTTTTGTAAAAGCGGCACGTTTCCTGTTAAAGTAAATTGGTAGTCGACTAGCCGCATCGCAAATGTATGGTCGTAGGTACATATCAATTACTGTCATACATCTTTTTCGTAAAAGCCGCACGTTTTCCTGTTAAAGTAAATCGGTAGTCGACTAGCCGCATCGCAAATGTATGGTCGTAGGTACATATCAATTACTGTCATACAGCCGAGTCTAGATGTAGGGTTACGGAATCTGTCAAGGTTTGCGGAATGGATTCACCAAAGCTCCATGACCTAAGACAAATTCTGCCTGTATTTTGATAACCGTCTACTGGTTTAATCAGATGTATTGAAATGTTATTGTTTAAAGGGACAATAACACTCTTGCTGGCTTGACAGGTCCAGAAAAAAAAATTAGCCTTTTTCTAACTACTAGTTAAGTGTCCTACCTGTTGTGTAAATTATCCATTACATCCTATTTTACTTGTCTAGAGTGTTCGAAAATGTGTTTTAATCCAAGTTGCATTTGAAAGTTTTTACTAAAGCTTTTCAAACCATGTAGTTGAATTTTTCCAATTTTTTAAATTCGGTGTGTTAAGATGATTTGGTATCATCAATTAATTGGAATATCGTAAAAAAAGGTACAAATTGTTGATCAGAATAATGATTGGGAAATATTTTCAGTTACAACAGAGTGTTATTGGGCCTTTAAATAGTATGACAAAATTTTTTCCCAACATTGCCCTAATGTTACATGTAACCTTCATTGTATATGTCCAATACAGGGTTCTTAATCAATTTTGAAACGAACCGGCCTAAAATTGGGTCCCATAAAAAATTACTGTCTTCGTTTATTCTATGAAACGCAAATGTTTCATAATTTGATGATCTGTAATATTAGTATTTTTCTACTATTGCCAGGATCAGAAGATGAAATAGCCAAAAGAAGCTGATACATAACACAATTTGTAGTTTTTTTGGCCATTAAGCTGCAATTCCTTTAGTACGGCTCCGGCTCCGGGAGCAGACATGGCACACGGCAGGTTGTGTATCCTTAAATGCAGTTTTTCAAGCGGATTTCCATCTTTTCTTTTTCTCATAGCATAAACAGGTGTCCAAGAATGGCGAAAATTTGAGTTTCCCTACCTATTTTTTAGCTTTTTGCCCCGTCGGCTACCCATACTGTGTTTCCTTATGTGCGTTACGTACTGAACGCTACATGGTCCGTTTCGAAAAACCGTACCTGAAGCTGCATACAGATCATCCGCACCCGCGCATAAGGAAACACGTCTACTAAATTTCTATGAAAGTGTTTTGTTCAGTTTCCGCAACCGGACCGGATCCGTACTAAAGGAAATACCGTTTACCTAACTTGCAATATTACAGGTATAATACAATTTTTATATAATTAGTTTTATGTGAGATATTGTTAAGCATTCAATCATGAACATATTGTACATATTAACCGTTTTTTTATTTCTCATCCTTTTAATTGTATAAATGATTTAACCTCATTAAAGCTTTTCTTGATTTGACTGGCCTTATATAGAAAGAGAGATGGGGTTTAATGTCCACAAACTGAGTCATTTCCGAACCAACATATGGTTTAATGATAGTTCAATAGAGATCTTTAGCAGTTGGAGGAAACCGGAGGTCCCTGAGAAAACTCACAATGTTGGGCAGGTGACCCTACTCCACATCATGTAGAAGCAGAGAATCCAGCCGCTCGACACTAACTAGGTCATTTCAGGACCATTTTTATACGCCCACATTTTCATGTGGACGTATTATGTCGTCGCCCCTGTCCGTCCGTCCGTCCGTCCACAATTGTTTGTGGACTCTCTACAGGTCACAATTCTTACCCGATTTTGACGAAACTTGAAATATAGGTTTATCCCCCAAAGATCTCGGCTGCTTTCGATATTGGCATGTATCGGATCAAAACTTCATGGATTATGGCCCCTGATTGTACGAAAAATCATGTTTTTAGCTTGTGGACCCTATAGAGGTCACAATTTTGAACCGATTTTGATGAAACTTTACATTCATGTTTATAACCCTAAGATCTTGGTTCCTTTCGATATTTGCGGCTATCGGAACGAAATTTCCTGAATTATTGCCCCTGATTGTCCGAAAAATCACCTATTTTAGCTTGTGGTACCTCTGGAGGTCACAATTATTATCCGATTTAAAAAAACGTTCGAATATATCACCGTTACACCCTAAGGAAGGCCGAGTTCAAATTTCGAAAAAATCGGGCCAAAATTACCATACAAAATGGCCTCCGTTCGTACGCGAATACTGTTAAAAAATGGTATATGAAGGTTGTGGACCCTGTAGAGGTCACAATTTTAATTCAATTTTGATGAAACTTGAAATGCATGGTTATAACCCATAGATCTTGGTTCCTTTCGATATTTGCGCATATCGGATCGTAACTTCCTGAATTATGGCCCCTGATTATACGCAAAATCGCCTTTGTTTAGCTTGTGGTCCCTCTGGAGGTCACAATTATTATCTGATTTGAAAAATCGTTTGATTATATCACCGTTTCACCCTAAGGAAGGGTGAGTTCGAATTTCGAAAAAATTGGACCAAAATTACCATACAAAATGGCCGCCGTTCGTATGCGAATACTGTTGAAAAATGGTATATCAAGCTCTTCGACCCTGTAGAGGTCCCAATTTTAATTCGATTTTGACGAAACTTGAAATGCATGGATATTACCCAAAGATCTTGGGTCCTTTTTGATATTTGCGCATATCGGATCGTAACTTCCTGAATTAATGCCCCTGATTATACGCAAAATCGCCTTTGTTTAGCTTGTGGTCTCTCTGGAGGTCACAATTATTAGCTGATTTAAAAAATCCTTTGATTATATCACCGTTACAAGCTAAGGAAGGTTGAGTTTAGATTTCGGGAAAATAGGACCAAAATTACAATACAAAATGGCTGCTGTTTGTACGCGAATACTGTTAAAAAATGGTATTTCAAGGTTGTGGACCCTGTAGAGGTCACAATTTTAATTTCGATTTTGATGAAACTTAAATTGCGTGTTTATAACCTAAATATCTTGATACTTTTCGATATTTGCGCATATCAAATTGTAACTTAATGAATTATGGCCTTTGATTGTAGGAAAAATCACTTTCGGTTTTGCTTGTTCTCTATCCATCTCTCGAAAATGTGGGCGTATCCTGCCTGGCAGTGCCAGCTTACTATCTTTGCTTGTACATAGGGTTCTTTAGCTGTGTGAGAGGTGACCCTACTCTTTGCCATGCAGAAACACTCGATTGTGATTTGCCAAATAATTCTAGAATCGGGCTAAGCGGACACACTAGACGAAAATATACACTGCAAATGAAAATTCGACCGAATATAGCAAACATGTTTGATTCCCGCAAATCATTCGTTCAAACGACACTGGTCCCACTATGCCCAAGTTTCTCACCACTCACAACCCATTTACCCTCTAGAGTTTTGACGAGTTTACTGACTGTAGACCCCCTAGAATTTTTTTAGAAATTGGGATTCCAGAAACGTGATTTCCAGCCATTTCAGGCACTCTTCCAGGCGTTTCAGAGATGCTTGAAATTGGCCTTTTTCTATAAAAGCTAATCGACATTATCCGCGGATCCTTGCGCGGGCCAGCACCCCCTGACCACATTGACCTTTGATATGGAATGAATACAGATCGAAGTTGAAATTCAATAATTACCAAATTTATATTTTAATGAAAATATGTTGTTTCCAGTTCAGTGCGAAATTTGTTCCTGGTGATTGTCAAAAACGTTTTTATTCTCAGGACTCATGTCATTTCGTACATTCTGTCTGTTCCGGTATTTAGTATTTTTCACAACCAGCGTTGAAAATCCGATTCACAAAGGCATGTTGTAACGAGCGGCACAACACTGGACATAGCCAGAGAAAATGTTGACAACTGAAATCTTGAAATGCAACTTCACCTCTCATAGGACTCCACAACCCTTGTATGACCATTTTTAAAGTTACTGGGAATGTGGTCATTCACCCCCTGGACGCGAGCCATCCCCCCCTTGCGGCTGAATTCACCCCAGGTTGAGAAACACTGCACTATACGAAAATATTCGGCCACCCAACCCTGGGCTCCCACTTCATAATTTTCACTGTTTTTTTTAATTCATGGTAGGGTATTTTGAATTCACATGTCTATATATACCACTTTGTCACTAACACCCCTATTCAATAAATATGAATGAAATTGGGTTTAACGTCCTACTGTTATGCACCTAACCAGAGCTAATTGAAGAAGTGTGCTATACAGTGTGCTATGAGGGAAATTTTTCCCGGGCAGCGGTGCTATGGCTTACTTTTATATCGAATTCCAATTGCCAAGGGATCTTTTACGTGCACTCCAATTTGTACACGGGACCTTGGTTTTTCGTCCCATCCAAACGACTAGGCAGCTGTCCTTGTGTACACGGGGCCTCAGTTTTTCGTCCCATCCGAACGACTAGGCAGCTGTCCTTGTCAGGCCCTCCTTCTGTATCACTGACAAGGGAAAATCACGCTGGAAAATAGAGATGAACTTTCTCGGCAAATGCAGGGATCGAACACTCGACCTCCAGGCTAGCGAACCAGCGCCTTATCCACTTAGCCACCGTGATCTCCTATTCAATAAATAAGACCAAAAAAAGCAATGCCAGCACACTTGTGACACATTTATTATGGGTCTTTCACAGGAGACAATTGTACAAATACATAATTTTATCTAGAGTTAAACAAGCCAACAATACATGTACAGGTATATATCATTTATAAGAAAAAAAACCATCCTACATCTCCATAAAGATAGATACTCCCATACAATGATTTATCACACAAGTCACCATATTTAGTTACATACAAATATGGATACGAGTAGAGTCGTAGATTTAAAACCATTGGGGTACAGAGTTTTACAGTCCTGAATCAATACAGTGCAGCGTTCTGCTGTCCTAAAACCAATATGGAATAGAGTTCTACTGCCCTGAAACCATATGATGTAGCATTCAACTGCCCTGAAACCATACCGCGTAGCATTCAATTAGTTTCAGATCAGACAACTGTCTTGACCGATTGGGGAAAACCCACAAGGGTTAGGCAGCTATCAACTCCAGGTGAAACGGGGGGGAACCCACGACACTTGCATCCACGACACATTAAATACGGAGGCTGTGTGATCAACAATGATGGTTTTCTATACATATGTAGTACGTAGGAAGGTAGGTAATATAATAAATGTATTTTATATAATCTTCTCTTCATTAAAACAATTCATATGATACAACAAGCATGAAGAGTCAAAAAGACAATATACAAAGCAAGAAAAAATAAGCAATGAAGTAGAATTTTCAATTTGATAAAGTATATAAAAAGCCCTTATATAAATGTTGTTTGCTTTTTCCCAATCTAATTAAAATATAGATCTATATATTTCGTTTCGTTTTTTATACTGTCCACGGCCTCTACTAAGAGTAGTAAAGACAAGTAAAACGAAATTTTGAACTATAAACAACGAAACGAAATTGGATCTGTGTTTTAATCAGATTTGCTTTTTTCAACTTTAGTTATATATCAAAGAGCACCTCCATTAAGCAAGCATTTTGAAATTTCCCTTGGGTGCTTGCTTAATACAAGTTCTACTGTATATTTATGTAACAAGCTATAAATAACAATACGATTAGACATGGAATGGAGGTTTGTAATATAATATAATCACTTGATATTTCAAAACATTGGATAACACAGGGTCTGACTTAGATCTTAATGTAGTGAGGTCCTTATTCCGTAGTAAGGAGTATAAAGGGTCTAGTATTGACATGACCCCTTCGAGACATTGAGGATTACACAGGGTCCGAATGAGATCTTAATGTGGTAAGGTCCTTATTCTGTAAAAGGGGTCTAGTATTAACATAGCCCCTTCAGACAATGAGCTTTAGTTTGTTTTTGGGGTCAGATAGGCCCTTATAAGCCATAAATAACTTCGATCATTGAAACTCTTCAGCCCCTGTAAGGCCCTTAACTGTAGTCGGCATATGGTCAGATTTATACTTGGTGAGTGAAGCCTTACACGACTAACACTAAGAGGCTAAATCTGGCCCTGGGAATACACTGTAAAGCAGGAATTTTATGCTTGCAAGTTAATAATGCTCATGAATTTTGTTGTTCGCGATAACTTCATACCACAAATAATTCTTGAAAGGTTAATTTTCAGTAATTTCCATCATTTTAATACATCAAACTAAGTACATATAGTATAATCCTTTCAATTTGAAGAGAATTTTAAACACATATAGCCAACCCTTCAAATATTCTAATTACATAAAATTGAAGAGATTTCAAAACATCAGCGGTTGCACTTAAAATTTAAGCCAGCTAGTAAATTGACAGACAAATTGTTATACTTCGCAGCATTGTCAAAATAGTTTAAAATATATTTTTTAAAGATTTGTGAACCTAAAATTCATTAATTTAAATTAAATGTATTAATTGCATTCTAAAGTCAAATCCTTGGAAATTCTAATATCATAACATGTAAATTAACTGACAAGGGTTGTTCGGTTTAATCAAAATGGCGCCCATCAATTTGTCCAGCACAATCAAAATGGCGCCCATCAATTTGTCCAGCACAATACACCGAATACAAGTCTGGCACTGAGCTAAAAAAACTGTTGTGTACAACGTGTAGTGTCAGCAGACCTGGAAAAAAACAGTTTTAGATGTACCTGACAAAATGTCAGGCACTAATGAAATAGTACCTGACATTTTCAACTAAGTGCCGGACATGTATTAATAATATCATTTAAAAAGACAAATCAGTGCCGGACAAAATGACAGGCACCAGAGGTTTTGTGTCTTGACAAAGCCTGAATCTGTGCCGGACATTGTCAGTGACAGGTGCCTTATTTCCAGGCTTGCACAGTGTCAGACATTTTGTCAGGTTCAAGTACAATTATTATTCCCAGGTTACATGTAAGTGACAAATAAGTTTTCCAGGCAGTCATGACCGGTCGAATATGACTGAATCACAACCCTTGTAGTAGACAGCTACTTAAATCTTCTAATTAAGGAATTTGTAAGTTATTAATTAATTGCCCAATAAACGACAACTTGTTCTAATAAAAAATTATGTTACTTTCAGTTTAACAACAGTCATAGAATATACATTGGATAAGATAAGGGAGGGATTTAGGGTTGGATTAGGAAAATTAACAGGGGAAACATCCACGTGTACAAAAATTGATACGTGTTATTAAGTTTAATTAATATGATAAAATGAAAGATGTCAATATTTCATCCATATCTACATAAATGCAACAATTAATAGCAAATAACAATAACAATATGATGCACAAACCAGGGGGTGTAGGGGTACATTGCACCACCAGAAAAATAAGGTGCCCCTAGAAATTGCGCCCCCCCCCTCCCCCTCCACAAAAAAATTGACAGTCTTTCAATTAAAAAATGATACCTTTATTTGATAATGATCAATATCAGTAACTTGGGCATTATATTGGCGCCCCACCCCACTCTGCTGCACCCCCACTTTTAAAATCCTAAATACGGCCCTGATTTGGGAGGGTTGCTTTCAATGGTAAGCTGCAGTACTATAAATCTGGGCTCTTATTCACGAAAACTTAAACTAAGATACAATCGAAATTTTAAGAAATACTGCAATTCGATTGGCTGACAACTAAAATCAATTTGCATATATCCAATGAAATTGCAGTATTTCTTAAAATTTCGGTTGCAACTTAGTTTAAGATTTCGTGAAAAAGGGCCCAGAGAGCCAGCAGAATCTTGGATGTGGATGTTCAACACCAGCAGAAGCGAACAAACCACCAGCAGGACCTATTGAAGATCAAGGCCCAGAAGTCAAGAGTTGGTTTAACCACCACAACAATGAATGAATGAAATGATGTTTAACGTCCTACTGTTATGCACTTAACCTGAGTTAATTGAAGACGGGCATACGCCATACAGTGTGCTATGAGGGAAATTTTGCCCGGGCAGCGGCGTTACGGCCTACTCTTATATCGAATTCCAACTGCCAAGGGATCTTTTACGTGCACTCCAATGTGTACACGGGACTTCGGTTTTTCGTTCCATCCCAACGACTAACCACCACAATAACCCTACTCTTATATCGAATTCCAACTGCCAAGGGATCTTTTACGTGCACTCCAATGTGTACACGGGACCTCGGTTTTCCGTCCCATCCCAACGACTAACCACCACAATGTCCCTCCTCCCCAAAAAAACTATGTGTAATGATTTAACAATGACACACAAAGCTTTTAAAACTTAAGACAAATTTTTTCTATCTTATGAACGTGTAAGAGATTTTTAGACTGGTATCACCTTCCAGTTTATTTGGGTGAGAGAGAGAAATGGGGTTTAACGTCCACTCGACACAAACTAGGTCATTTTGGGACTAACATATGGTTAATTTTTTTCTAATAATTCGCTTGCACGTAAGGGTCTTTAGCAGCAGAGGCGCCACTAGGACCCATTAAATCCGGGGCACAGGCCCAACTCGTACATATTTTCCAGTATGCGTTTTAATAACGACATGACGTTGCCGTGGGTATTCTATTGATGTTTCAAACCGCGGATAATTTTTGTCGATATAATAATATAGTTAAAAAAACGAATACTGGAAAATATGTACGAGTTCTTGTGAAGTTGTGAGCTAAATTATCACGAACTAAAATGTGATATTGTTGTCCCGCTAAATATACACGGCGGGTAAACTAGGTCATGCCTGAACGTTTCTACACTATTTTCAGTCAAATGTTTATTTAGTTATATAATACTGTATTAAACTGTGCACGTGCAGGCAATTGAGGAAATCTACAGTGGGCCAGAAAGGAGTAGTGAAATTATTGCAAATTATTGATTTTGTCTGCTCAAAATAGATCCGGGGCACACATGAAAAGATCCAGGGCACGTGCCCCCTGTGCCACCCCCTAGTGACGCCACTGTTTAGCAGTGGGAGAAAACCGGAGGACCTAGAGAAAACCCACATGGTTGAACAGGCGACCCTACACCTTTTAGAAGAGACAGCCATGTACAGATACGGTCTCTCTTTGACCATCTTTCAATTATTTCTCTAGTACGAATTACCAGGATGTCTAGGATGTCTGAACTAATAAAACAACAGTCACAAACAAATTCAAGACATTTTAATCTACAAAGTATTGTATATAAACGCGTGCAACAGCCCATATATATATTATTTCAACAAGAGACCTGTTTTTGAATGTGGAAGTCTTTGCATAAAACTGTTGTGCCCTATTCATTAATTCATTTATTAGGATGATGCATTTTCTAGACTAACGGAGTGTTGATTCGTCCAATACAGTACACGTATAGTCAGTTAACATCAATTTACACAGAACAAAAGATATAAAGAGGATATGTTGCTATGGTAACAAGTGGTTTATTAATAGATATTATATGTAACACACTAATTTAACTCTTGCCCAATGTGACAGAATTGTTGATTATTTTGTAAAGCCCCCCCCCCCAGCCCAAAATTTGTTTCATCAAGTTGTTAGCTCTGGGGTATCATTATAATCCAGATAATTTGATCGTAAGTAAAACTCATTATCTCAAGACATGCAGCACACTATGGTCACAGAGCAACCTAGTATATGGTAACTATATATGTAGACTGGTTAAAGAGCAACCCAGTATGGTAGCCACTGGTAACTATGTAGACCGGTTACAGAGCAACCTAGTATGGTAACCAATGGTAACTATGTAGACCGGTTACAGAGCAACCCAGTATGGTAACCACTGGTAACTATGTAGACCGGTTACAGAGCAACCCAGTGTGGTAGCCACTGGTAACTATGTAGACCGGTTACAGAGCAACCGAGTATGGTAACCACTGGTAACTATGTAGACCGGTTACAGAGCAACCGAGTATGGTAACCAATGGTAACTATGTACACAATGATCATAACCTAGGAAATTGAGATCATTACATAAAGTACCCCGACGGGAGAGTTAGTTTGAGTTTTATAATTCAATGAATAATGATATGGATATAAACAAGAGCTGGGACTAAAAATCTATTAATAACATGGCAGATATTATAAATATAATTCCCTCCTCTAGACTACCTACGTATACGTACCTTCTAACCAGAGAGCAAGACATCAACAAGCCTGGAAATAAGGCACCTGTCACAGACAATGTCAGACACAGATCCAGGCTTTGTCAGGCACACATGCAACCTCTGGTGCCTGTCATTTTGTCAGGCGCTGATTTGTCTCTTTTATTGATATTTTTAATAAATGTCAGGCATAATGTTGAAAAAGTCAGGTACTATCTTATTAATGCCTGACATTTTATCAGGTACTTAGTTCCAGGCCTGGACATCAAATACGGGTAGTTCGTCAAACATGCATTGAACGGTTAAACCAGATGACGAGCTGTCGATCAGTGTCATACGTCTGGTTATACCCGACTAGCTGTCGATCAGTATGATACTGAGGAGTCTGGTTAAACTGGACCAGTATTTTTTTTTTAATACATGTTGCTATTATATTTTTTAAACAGAAATATCTAGAAATTTACATGAATGATTTATTGATGCTGTAGGGATGATTTCTATAAATAGTGTGTATTTTATAAGCAGAGCAATCATAACTAAACTATTATAAATACTCTGTAGTTTATAACCAGAGCAATTTTAAAGTCTGTATTTTATAGAGAGAGAGAGAGAGAAATGGGGTTTAACGTCCACTCAACACAACTAGGTCATTTCGAGACTAACATACGGTTTATTTTATTTCAATAATTCGCTTGCGCGTAGGGGTCTTTAGCAGTGGGAGAAAACCGGAGTGCCTGGAGGAAACCCACGAGGTTGAGAAGGCGCCCCTATCTCCATGCCACATATGCTCACACCAGGGTCGAAACCACAGCCGCAAGCCAGAGGTGGCCGGCCAGCTAGAGGTCGAAGCGCGGCACTCTAGACCACTAGGCCATCCCAACCCCCCCCCCCTGTATTTTAAAACCAGAGCAATTTTAAACAGTCTGTATTAGACAACTAGAGCAATTATAAATACACACAGTCTGTATTTATTTTATAGATATAAATTAATGATCAGTCAATGAAACAGTTGTCTATTAATTAATGTAGTTTAAAGTACTAACATGAAATAGGGGAATATTGGAGGTTACAGTATCCATAGTAACAAAGCTATTTAATTAATACAATCTATCTACAATACTTATATGACAATCTAGGTGTAAATTGTATACCTAATATTTAATCTATAATTTAAAAAAACAACCTTAAACCTTAACTCTATTATTTATTCCATGAATACAGCCCTCTTCATGGGTTGGTCGGACTTGACATCAAACCTCCAGGTTTTACTTCTCAGCCGATGATGGCGGCACAACATCCTTAAAATTATTTAACTTTCTCAATAGTCCAAGGAAGCTTACGGTATGTATTCACTAAAATTGTGATTTTCAAAATGGCAGCTTATGTTATATTAACCAATGATAAATGCTTATTTACATGCACTCAATTCGCAGACTTGAGTTAAGAATTTACTCTCTGCTCATCAGAAATATCTTTGATCCAGAAACACAAAACTTTACACATTGTTTTAATACATTAAAACAGCAAAAGTTTAATTTATAAAGGGCTATTCTTAACTTAAGTCTGATAATTCTTCGTGAACTTGGGGTCAGATATTTTTAACATCATATGTGACCCTCCAGTACAAAACAGTACACTTGGGTCAAATTGAAGAAATTGAGATAATGGTGTCAAATGAAAGAGTATGAGAACCTCATTTCATTGGTACCTGAATTCTAAGAATTGGACAGAAATTGGCAGAGATATGGGAGTTTTTATACTGTTTCATTTGACACCATTATCTCCATTTCTTCAATTTGACCCAAGTGTGCCGTTTTGTACTGAAGGGTCCTAATTTGTTTTGTCTGTACATCAGCAAGATTACTATCTATCTATCATTATTTAAAGCACTATCTAGCTAGCTAGCTAGCATTATGTCGGAACATAAATTCACCACCAAGAGCTACAATAACAAGATCAAATATATTTTCAGATTTAAAAAAGACAGAAAATATTAACAAACAGAAACAGATCACATGAGATGAAATGGTTCTTTAACAATGTGAATAAAGCGATGCTGAATTTTTTTATTTTTAAATATTATTCCCTATTTCTTTGTCTCCTCCACTGAGTTTATTTTATACACCTAGTACGATAAACACCCACTTTTTGCAGAATCTCTTGGATCAGAGAGTGAGAGAGAGAGAGAGGGAGAGAGATAGAGAGTGAGAGATAGAGAGAGAGAGAGAGAGAGAGCAAGAGAGAGTGAGAGAGAGAGAGAGAGAGAGAGAGAGAGAGAGATTGTCCATGAAAGTTCCAGCAAGCGGTGAAGGAAACAAGAGGTGGTGTGAAGATGTTGCATGTCCATCCTATCCAAATTGGCAGAGAGAGCAAGCGATAGATAGATAGAGAGAGAGAGAGAGAGAGGGGGAGAGAGAGAGAGCAAGAGAGAGGGGGAGAGAGAGAGAGCAAGAGAGAGAGAGTGAGCAAGCGAGAGAGAGAGAGAGAGAGCAAGCGATAGAGAGAGAGAGAGAGCAAGAGAGAGGGGGAGAGATAAAAGGGGTTTAACCTGCTTGACACATGCCAAGTCATTTCAGAACCTGGCTCAATGGCAGCCCTTGTGACGTCTTAAACCATTAGACCTCCCGGGAATCAGAGTGGGTGTGTGTGTTGTATGTGTGGGTGTTTAAGGTACTCAAAACATTCAATGGAAACAAGAGAGGGAGATGGGGTTTAACATCCACTCGACACAAACTAGGTCATTTCGGCACTTACATATGGTTTAATGTTATTTAAATAATTTGCTTGCGCGTAGGGGTCTTTAGCAGTGGGAGGACCCGGAGAAAACCCATGAGGTTTGACGTTCTCACAGAGCTCATCAACATTAATCCAAATTAAATTGTTTATAAACCACTTCATACAGTTACACCGAAAGCATATTATACATAGCAATAAAAACTTGGGTAGATGGACTTGAAAATTGGTATGGTTTAACTTAGCATATAGCCCTAATTTCTTTTCTGTGTTGAATTATTCATAACTATAGTTTAATTTCGGCTAATTACCAAGCGTCTAATTAACAAATTAAACACTAGTTAATTAGACGCTTCGTAATCATAATTAAACACTATGTAAGTTATCAGTGTACAAGTTGAACACTATTAGCCGAAATTAAACTATAGATATGAATAATTCAACACAGAAGATAAATTATGGCTATATACGCAAAAATAAACCATATCAATTTTCCTGTGATAGGAAATTACATCATATATTAAATAGAAAGATGTTCTTTGTAAAGAAAAAAAAAATATGAAAACAAGAAAGAAAAAAACGAATAGAAATATTCAACATTGATAAAATACAACATATACAAATTCTGGTAACGAGTCTAACGACCTTCTACTACTAAATGAAACAATAGATATATGAATTATCAAAGCCTAGTGAATAAACACGACAATTTCTTTCTTTCAAACGCAGAAAATGCTTGTCCGTCGTTCGCTACTGAGGTTTAACTGCCACTTCCACCTAGGGTGATATCATAGGCACAGAAAAAGCTGAATTATTATTGCACTTTAAATAGTGTATTAGTTTTTTCATGGCCACCCAATACTTTTTTCTGTAAAAAAAACAAATCTTACTTCGAATAGTTAGTAACTGGACTTTATTTGTTATTGGTAGTTTTGTAACTGGAGTTTATTTGTTACTGTAGTTTATTTGTTATTGATAGTTTGTAACTTGACTTTATTTGTTATTGATAGTTCGTAACTGGAGTTTATTTGTTATTGATAGTTCGTAACTTGAGTTTATTTGTTATTGATAGTTTTGTTACTGGAGTTTGTTTGTTATTGATAGTTCGTAACTGAAGTTTATTTGTTATTAATAGTTCGTAACTGAAGTTTATTTGTTTTTGATAGTATGTAACTGAAGTTGATTTGTTTTTGATAGTATGTAACTGGAGTTTATTTGTTAACGTAGTTTATTTGTTATTAATAGTTCGTAACTGAAGTTTATTTGTTTTTGATAGTATGTAACTGAAGTTTATTTGTTTTTGATAGTATGTAACTGGAGTTTATTTGTTATTGATAGTTCGTAACTTGAGTTTATTTGTTATTAATAGTTCGCAACTGGAGTTTGTTTGTTATTGATAGTACGTAACTGGAGTTTATTTGTTACTGGAGTTTATTTGTTATTGATAGTTCGTAACTTGAGTTTATTTGTTATTAATAGTTCGCAACTGAAGTTTATTTGTTTCTGATAGTACGTAACTTGAGTTTATTTGTTTTTGATAGTACGTAACTGGAGTTTATTTGTTACTTGAGTTTATTTGTTATTGATAGTTCGTTACTAGAGTTTGTTTGTTATTGATAGTTTGTAACTGAAGTTTATTTGTTATTGATAGTATGTAACTGGAGTTTATTTGTTACTGTAGTTTATTTGTTATTGATAGTTCGTAACTTGAGTTTATTTGTTATTGATAGTTTGTTACTGAAGTTTATTTGTTTTTGATAGTACGTAACTGGAGTTTATTTGTTATTAATAGTTCGTAACTGTGGAGTTAATTTGTTATTGTGTTTATTTGTGTTCAAAAGACAGTAACTGGAGATGGCTGGCTTGTGTTTGAAAGATTTCAACTGGTGTTCATTCGCTAGGCTTTAAATTCATTATTAATAATATTAATTGATATAATAAAAGGTATTTTTTCTATAACAGAATGTTGATAGCTTGCTTTCTATAGTACATAATATACGGTACTATCTTTCTTTAATTGTCATGATTAGTGTCCTCTTCAACTTCAGCTATCGAACATCAACTGCCCTGCAGTTTATCTAAAGTTTAGCAAAAATAACAATTCCGATATAATGACCTGAAAAATTAAATAACAAAATAAGTATTCTTATAAACCTGGGGCCTGTTTCACGAAATTTTAACTAAGATAAAATCCGATTTTAGTAATTCAATTGGATAGTATTAGATTGATTTTAGCGCTAAGCCAATCAGATTTAAGTATGTACTAAAATTTGGATTTTATCTTAAGTTAAAATTTCGTGAAACAGGCCCCTGTAACGGTAACTCTTTGATCTTTGGGGTATATTCTATACCCGGAATAACCCGCTGTCTGAATATATAGAGAGGAATTTGGGGTTATTCTTCTAAAAGTTTTTCTTTAAACCTGTATCGGGTTATTCTTCCAGGGTAGGTTTTTTTTCCATAAGAACACATGATATAAGGTTGTTCTAAATGGAATTCTGAGATTTTCTCATTTTACGTACATCTAAACATCGATGCTTTATAAGCAAGATAAAGTCCTCGACTTCGGTTATGCCAAGGAAGAAAGACTTCAGAAAAAAAGCTTGAACAAAAACCTCTGCCTACCCTTTCCCCATCATGACCGTAGTCTTGTAATAATAATATTAATAATCGCGTCATTTTACAAGGGTAGCAAATTAGGCCTGAGGCCTTTTTCCAATTTGGCCCTTAGCACAGATCGTGCGAATGATTTCGATCATTACTGCAGGAAGAAACCGAAGAACTCAGGGGAAACCTGCCTGGTCGGACGGGAGACCGAATATCCCTCTCACTTACAACGATAAAGTTCTTGCCCCGAGCTGGGATTGAACCCTCGTAACTCGTTGCATTGGTGTGAAGCCGCCTCTCTATCGCCACGGCTATGTATATTTATCTTACACAGAATAACACAGCTGTCATGTGATGATATATACGCCATACAGTGTACTATGTAGGAAATATTACCCATACAACAGTGCTACAAATTGAAGTCCAACTGCCGAGTTATATTTTATGTGTATACTGAGAAATGGGGTTTAACATCAAATCGACATAAAGTAGGTCATTTCGAGACCAACAGACGGTCCAATTCCATTTCACTAATTTGCATGCCCGTTGGGGTCTTCTAGCAGTGGAAGGAAAACAGAAGACCCGGAGAAAACCTGAGAGGTTGGACAGGCAACCATACTGCTATCACGTACAACCAGGGAATCCACTGGAGACAAAATACTTGGCTGCCTACCTATTCTTTGGCCGAACACAGTTTTTATGGGCTACAATCACTATTTTTTGTTAAATATCCTTTACAACTAGATTATTTCTATCACTGTTTTTCTTAATCCATGTAGATGGTTTCTTATTGATTTCATTTATTAACCTCAAGTTTACTAAATTGTCATTTGTACTTGATAACGATAATATTATACTTGTCGAAATGTCATGCTGTTAGAATAAACTAGTGATTGTACCCCATAAAAACTGTGTTCTATTAATATGTTTCCGATCGCTTAATGCCACTTAAAGATTATACCTATTCTTTGGCGGCTAATCTGTCTTTTAGTAATGGGAGGAAAACTGAGGACCCAGAGAAAAGCCACAAGGACGGACAGACGACCCTACTTTTTGTCACGTACAACCAGGTAATCTACTTGAGACAAAATAATGGGCTCCCTACTCCTTGTCGCGTACAACCAGGGAATCTACTTGAGACAAAATAATGGGCTCCCTACTCCTTGTCGCGTACAACCAGGGAATCTACTTGAGACAAAATAATGGGCTCCCTACTCCTTGTCGCGTACAACCAGGGAATACGCTAGAGACAATATAATTGGCTGCCTACCTATTCTTTGGCGACAAATCTGTCTTTTAGTAGTGGGAGGAAAACTGAGGACCCAGAGAAAACCCACAAGGTTGAACAGGCGACCCTACTCCTTGTCACGTACAACCAGGGAACCCACTGGAGACAATATAATAGGCTGCCTACCTATTCTTTGGCGGCTAATCTGTCTTTTAACGTGATTGTTTCCTGGAATATCATCTCTTTTAGTTGTTCTTTAGGTAAATCATCTAACTCCATTTCAAACGTAAACGGTTCAACAGCAACAGGCTAAAACGACAACAATAAAATCAATTTATTAAACATATGGATCAACTTCAAATATGCGTGTATTAAGATGATCAAACATATGGATTAACTTTAAGGGGGACGGCTCCAATTCAATGAGAAAATATTAAATAAATTTGACATTTATTTTAATTACTTGTTTCTACAACTGCTTATGACATTCAAATATAGATAATTATGTACCTTGGTGTTTTAGCTTTACTAGGATATATAACAATCTATATTTTATCAAGCAGGTTTTTTTTACGCTTTTCCTCAACGGCATGGAGTGGCCATCCTTGATTATGGAAAATGGGCGTGGTCCAGGTTCCGAAATGCAAATTTTGTAAAAACTTGTGTGATAATGATAAAGTCCTAAAAATTTCAGAGCATTAGCTTTAATAGTTGACAGTGCAATTTAAAAACAAATATTTTCTCATTGAATTGGAGCCACCCCCCTTAAAAACTTATCGTTAACCTATCAATCCATAAACAAATCCGTGCCAGGTGAACTTCAACATCTAGTGTCACTGTATCCACCTAAACGATCATTAAGATCAGACGGGAAAGTGTTAGTAGATGTATCTGCCTAAAATTTGAAATCTTTTGGATACAGAATTCAATTTATTAAACATATATGTTATTAGTTTGTTACAGTAAATATTGAGAAATATGAAAGTGTTGGGTATCATATTATGCATCTTAGAGATCTGCCAAGGGGAGGGAGAGAAATGGGGGTTAACGTCCACTCTTCACAAACTAGGTCATTTCGGGACTAACATATGGTCTAATTTTATTTCAATAATTCGCTTGCATGTAGGGGTCTTTATGAGTTGGTGGAAACCGGAGGACACGGAGAAAACCCACTGTAAAAAAACGTAACGAAATAGGATCTGTGTTTAAATCAGATTGACATACGCACAAACAAGCATGGACTTGACACAAACTAACATGTGTTTTTAATTTTATTCCAATAATTAGATTGCGCGTAGGGTTTTTTAGCAGTGGGGGAAAACCAACGAGGTTGGACAGGCGATCCTACTCTTTGTCATGTATAACCGGGTATTCGAAAGCATGCCAGTTGACTCAATGACAGGCTTTATGATACAGCGCGCATGTGCTAACCATTCAGCCATCCAACCAGCTAATCTGCCAAGGGTTACAATTCGCTTCTCTTTCTTCACCCTTGGCAGATGTCGAATACATTTTGAAGATTTGCGGGTCAAGATTTCATTGGTTACAGCTATCAGTAGATGAAATGGTCTCCAGGGGCCAGTTGCTCAAAGCTCCGTTACCTTTTAACGATCCGTTAACTTTAACGGAGAAAAAGGTTGTTGTTGGAAATAAAGGCCCCAAACATTCTGTGGTGCAAATTTTTCCTACAGATTTATGCTAATATTTCTTTAGGAAAAGATTAAATATTCTATGGTGTTCTCAGTAGTAAATTTAACGTAAACAACACGTTACCAAGATATGTCCGTTAGAGTTTAACGGATCGTTAAAATAACTTAGTTTTGAGCAACCGACCCCAGGGCAAGAACGATCTAAATCCACAATGTTCGAGTTGCGTCCAGCACTTTGATCCATCAGGTTTCCAAAGTTTGTTTTGCTTTTTCATGCGAAAAGACAAAAACTTGCCTTAGAACGGCTCTTGCAGCTGGGTGGATCTTGTTCTTTTGAGCCATCCAAGCGATTATCGCAATCAATGAAATGGGCCTTGTTTTTAGCACCAATGAAAACAGGAACATGTATAGACAATGCAGTTATATGCCATGAGGGCAATTTTGCCTCGACAGCGGTGTTTCCTGTCCACTCTTCTCCGATTTTAAACTGATAGGGGGTCTTTAACGTGCACACCGACGTGTACATGGGTTCTTTAATGTGCACACCAATGTGTACATGGGTTTTAACGTGCCCACTAACATGGGCTCTTTAAAGTGCACACCAATGTGTACATGGGATCTTTGGGAGTAGGCTATAAAACTAAAGATGACATCATCCCCGGTAGAAGAGGATGTTAAACTCCAGAAATTAACGAACGAGAGAGGGAGAGAGAGAGAAATTGGGTTTAACATCCACTCAACACAACTAGGACATTTCGGGACTAACACATGGTTTAATTTTATTTCAATAACTCGCTTGCGAGTAGGGGTCTTTAGCAGTGGGAGGAATCCTGAGTGCCCGGAGGAAACCCATGAGGTTGAGAAGGCGCCCCTATCTTCAATGCCACATACGCTCACACCAGGACTTGAAAACTAACGAACGAACCTCATCAGCTGGATCATAGTACTGTTCTAAATACGGATGTGCTAGAGATTCTTCTACTGTGATTCTCTTCTGGGGGTTAAATATTAACATCTTATCCAGCAGATCTAGAGCTACAAAACAAATATAGATACTTCTATTATTATTGAAGCACGGCAAGGAACATTTCTATTATTACAGGAGCACGGCAAGGAACATTTCTATTATTATTGGAGCACGGCAAGGAACATTTCTATTATTACAGGAGCACGGCAAGGAACACTTCTATTATTATAGGAGCACGACAAGGAACACTTCTATTATTATAGGAGCACGGCAAGGAACACTTCTATTATTATAGGAGCACGACAAGGAACACTTCTATTATTATAGGAGCACGGCAAGGAACATTTCTATTATTATAGGAGCACGACCAGGAACATTTCTATTATTATAGGAGCACGGCAAGGAACATTTCTATTATTATAGGAGCACGGCAAGGAACATTCCACTGTTATTGGAGCACGACCAGGAACATTTCTATTATTATAGGAGCACGACCAGGAACATTTCTATTATTATAGGAGCACGACCAGGAACATTTCTATTATTATTGGAGCACGGCAAGGAACATTTCTATTATTATAGGAGCACGGCAAGGAACATTTCTACTGTTATTGGATAATGGCAAGGAACATTTCAATTATTATTGGAGCACGGCAAGGAACATTTCAATTATTATAGGAGCACGACAAGGAACATTTCAATTATTATAGGAGCACGACAAGGAACATTTCTATTATCATAGGAACAAGCAAAGGCCTGAACAATAAGCATTCAATTATAATAACAATGCAGCTTTAAAATATAAATTACCATAGGAACAAGGCCTGAACAATAAACATTTAAATCATTATAGGAACAAGCCTTGAACAATATATATATATATATAAACATTTTGAAAGCGTGTACCAGTCCCTGTCGTTAGTTGAAGTTGAATCCTTTTCATTCTAATAATCTGTTTGTTGCAATATCAACCAACCAGAGTTTTCATTCCACAATTTTAGCAGCAAGTCCAAAAATTGGCGTATTTAGTTTACATCACAATTAACACTGAGTCCCCAATAACCCTGACGAAGGAGGCAATTAAACGTCAGTTTTAACGAACCCCCCCCCCCCGCCAATGTTAGAATATGTACCTTTAGCATCAGCATTGGGGAATAATCTGGACCACGGAATCTTTGGTTTGTACGGTAACGACTGAATATATCCTCTAGCCTGAAAATATATAACAATAATAATATACACAGTAGAGAGAGACACACACACAAAGTAGGTCATTTCGGGACTAACATAAGGTTCCATTTTATTTCATTAATTTGCTTGAACAGACGACCCTACCCCTTATGAATGAATGAATGAAATGGGGTTTAACGTCCTACGCTTAAGCACCTAACCTGGGCTAATTGAAGACGGGCATACGCCAGTGTGCAATGAGGGAAATTTTGCCAGGGCAGCGGCGCTACGGCCTACTCTTATATCGAATTCCAACTGCTAAGGGATCTTTTACGTGCACTCCAATTTGTACACGGGACCTCGGTTTTTCGTCCCATCCGAACGACTAGGCAGCTGTCCTTGTCAGGCCCTCCTTCTGCATCACTGACAAGGGGAAATCACGCCGGAAAATCGAGATGAACTTTCTCGGCCAATGCAGGGATCGAACACTAAACCTCCAGGCTAGCGAACCAGAGCCTTATCCACTTAGCCACCGTGATCCCCTCTACCCCTTATGACTTACAACCGGGAAATCAAAACCATACTAGTTGACTTAACGACAGACCTAGTGACACAGTGGGCACGTGCAAACCATTTGGCCTTCCCAGTCCCCGAATAATACACACAAGATTTACAACCAATCTGATTAAAACACAGATCAGATTTCCTTTGGGTTTTTTATAGTTCGAAAAATTTCGTTTTACTTGTCTAGGTTCTGGAAGAGTTGTCATATAACTCGCGTTCTTGATGATGTGAGGAATTAGCCAATGACACCCTCTGTTAGGGGCCATCAATAAAGTACGTACGCTTGAAGGGGGGAGGGGGGGGGGGGTCACGCCAAAATGTACAGGTGCTTAAATTCAATGGCAATACGTACATGCAGGAGCGTACAGGGGGGGGGGGGGGGGGCTGAATTTTACACATTTTGAGCGTACGTACTTTATGGATGGCCCCTTACAGCGAGACTTTGCGTGAGGGGCATGGAACTGTTGTTTTCACAGATTTGCAAGGAGTTGACACAGTGTTAATATAGATGGTACATGTACCTACCTTTTCATTCATTATACAATTCAGATCACCTTGGCTTGGTGAACCTAGAACCCCTAGAATGTGATTTAACTGGTCCAAATCTAATATATAGTCAAAGGTTTCCTAAAATTAATTTGGTCAATACACTTTGGAATGAGGTTTAAGAAAGAGAGAGAGAGAAATGGGGTTTAACATTCACTTAACACAATCGAGGTCATTTCGGGACTAACATGGTTTAATTCTATTTCAATAATTCGCTTGCGCATAGGGGTCTTAAGCAGTGAGAGTAAACTGGAGGACCCAGAGAAAAGCCACGAGGTTGGACAGGCTACCCTAGTCGTAGAGCTTTTCGATTTGGGGATGGTAAGATTTTGTATTCCTTCAAATGTGTCACTTTACCTGTTAGAATTGGTCAAGTCATTTGTAATATTGAAGTAGAAGTTATAGAGTCAGATATTCCTTTGTTACTTAGTAAACATTCATTAAAAAAGGCTGGAACTGTATTAGATCTTGAACATGATAAAGCTTTGATGTTTGGTCAATCTTTGTGTTTGGAATTTACCTCAAGTGGGCATTACTGTATTAATGTTTTTGACTTTGAAGAAGAAACACCTGATAGAAGTGTCTTTAATGAAGTTTTGTTATTGGGGAGTAGTCTATCTAGAAGTGAACTAATAAAATGTTTAATTAAAATTCATAAACAATTTGGACATGCTTCTTCAGAAAGACTGCAACGACTTTTAAAAAGTGCTGGTACACATGATTCTAATATTTTGAATCTACTGGAAGAAGTTATAAAACAGTGTGATGTTTGTGCTCGATATAAAAATCCTACTCCAAGGCCTGTGGTGGGATTACCTTTAGCAAGTCAATACAATGAGACTGTAGCAGTTGACTTACATCAACTTGGCCCAAATGTTTGGTATCTCCATATGATAGATGAATTTACCAGGTTTAGTGCAGCATGTATTATTCGATCGAAACACAGTTCAGTTTTTGTTAATAGTTTTCTTCTATTTTGGATAAGTATACATGGAGCGCCTAAAAAATTGTTTTCAGACAATGGTGGTGAATTTTGTAATAAAGAGGTACAGGATATGGCTGAAAATTTAAATATAGAACTGAGGACTACACCCGGATATAGTCCATGGTCTAATGGTTTAATGGAAAGACATAATAAGATATTAACTGAAATTCTTCAAAAGGTTTGTGCTGATGTTAAATGTACTTGGGAAATTGGTTTAGCCTGGGCTCTTATGGCAAAGAACTCTCCGATTTCAGTTCATGGTTTTAGTCCATATCAACTAGTTTTTGGCCAAACCCCTAATTTACCCTCCATATTGGTTGGTTCATTACCAGCTTTGGAAGGTGTGACAAGAAGTGCTGCTGTTGGACAACACATTTCTGCATTACATTCTGCAAGACAAGCGTTTACAGAAGCTGAATGTGCCTTGAGAAAACAAACTAGATCATCCTGTGAACCAATAACTTATGGTGAAAAAGTTTATTATAAAAGACCTGATTCAACAGAGTGGAAGGGGCCAGCAACTGTAATTGGACAAGATGGAGTAGTTGTATTTGTATGTTCGAGTTCATCAGTGTAGGTTAATAAAAACTCCGTCAATAAATAATAGTACCAATGATGTTAGTGATTCTTCAATTCAAAATAAGCCTGATAAAATGATGATACCACCTGTTTGTTCAGATGAAGAGGAAGATAAAGACAATGGTATTCCAGTTGTATTACCTAATTCTACTGATAATCTAGATGTCTCAGCTACAGCTATTGGTGAGAATTTATCATTTAAAACTGGTCAGATTATAACATTTAGTAGACAATATTGAGTGTAAAGCTGAAGTGATAAGTCGTGCAGGCAAAGCAACTGGCAAACATAAAAACTGGTATAACATTAAATATTTAGCTCCAGAAAATTTAAATGATAAAGAGATTTCTATTAACTTGGAAACTGTTGATACATGTAACTTAAAATTGCAGATAAATCATAAAGATGATGATAAAGAAGAAAAGTGATGACAATCCAGAAATTGCAGAAAATGTTGTGGTTAATGAAGATGTTGACTTTAACCCCGCTAAATAAGATGAGTTAGAAAGTTGGAAAAAGAATGGTGTTTATGTTGAGAAAGGATAATGGTCAGAAATCTATTTCCACAAGATGGATATGTACCATGAAACAAAGAGTAGATGGGATCAAACCAAAAGCAAGGTTAGTCATTAGAGGTTTTGAAGAAATTGATCATGAATTAATACCAAAAGATTCTCCTACTTGTTCAACTGAAGCTCTGAGGGTAATTCTGGCTATATTAGCACAGAAAAGATGGATTCCACACTCCATGAATATAAAGACGGCATTCTTGCAGGGATCAGAATTGTCAAGAGATGTTTTCATAAAACCTCCTAGAGAAGCTAATTCTACTCCTGGTAAAATCTGGCAATTAAAGAAATGTGTATATGGTTTGGGAGATGCATCACTATACTGGTATAACAGAGTACGAGAAGTTATGGTTGCAAATGGTGGTAAAATCTCGTCAGTTGATCCGGCGGTATTCTACTGGTATTATAATGGTTGCTTGGAGGGTATTCTTGCCAGTCATGTGGATGATTTTGTATGGGGTGGCTCAGTTGAATTTCAGGGTAAAGTTATAGATAAAATTAGAGATACTTTTATGATTGGTTGTGAAGAGGTTACGGCATTTAGATATTTAGGAATTGAAATTAATTTAAACGATGGTTGTATTCTTCTAAGACAGGAGGAGTATATTAATAATCTGAAACCAGCTAAAATTGATAAAACTCTAGACAGGTCAAGTAAATTAGATGATGAATATTTAAAGGTACATCGTTCTAAAGTTGGTCAAATTTTATGGGTGGCAAGACAGAGTAGACCAGATATTATGTTTGACGTCTGTAAGTTTGCTGCAAATGTTCATAATTCTACAGTTCAAAATTTGTTTGAGATTAATAAATTAATAGGAAAGTTGAAATCTGAAGGTGTTTGTCTAAAGTTTCAAAATCTTGGAGAAGATAATGATTTAGAATTGGTAGTGTTCAGTGATGTCTCTCTTGGTAATTTACCTGATGGAGGAAGTCAAGGTGGACATTTTATTATACTAAAAGGAAGAGATGGTAGTTTTTCTCCTTTATGCTGGCAATCCAAGAAAATCCGTAGAGCTGTCTGAAGTACTTTTGCAGCTGAAACCCTGGCTTTGACGGATGGTTTAGATAATGCTGTGTTCTTATCGACTTTATTTATTGAAATAACAAAAGGACATCATTCAATACAAGGATTGCCGATTACGTGTGTGATAGATAATAAATCATTATATGAAGCTATAAAATCTACAAAGTTTACTGTTGATAAAAGACTAAGACTTGAGATAAGTGTTATAAAGGAACTTATTGAACGTAAACAAATTAGGAATGTATTTATTGGTCATCCTCAAAATTACAACTTGCAGATTGTTTAACTAAAAAGGGTGCTTCTAGTTTCCAGTTGATAAAAAACATTAATAATGGCGTGTGGAAATTAGAAACTAATGTGGAATAAACTTTCATATCGTCGCTGTGCTTCCAAAACCTCGTATCTCAGATTTAGCCAAAAACTTTTTTTGGACTTATTACATTCACATTTCATTGATACACGTACTGTCAAAACCTCGTACCTCTAAACCAATTAGAAATGCTTATTTTTACCTCGTGACTAATTGTCGTATTTCGATTGGACAAAAATATTTTCGTCAAAGCAGCAATATGTGCGACAATACCTCGTATCTCAAGACGAAATTGTTAAATTTGAGATACGACATTTTGGAATAAAACATTTGGAAACAATATTTTACCAGATACGATATTTTAACGTAATTTAATATAACAAACAACTGTCAGAAACTCGTATCTCATGTTTTTTGAGAAAAAAAATGCTTTAAAATGTCGTATCTCGTTTTTTTAATTTGGTGTTATAGGTACATGCTACACACTCATAGTCATACACCCGTAAAGGTAGTCTTTTTTAGCTTGTATATAAGGAAGGAACAATTCAATTAGCCAGTTATTATTAGATCTGTAAAGTTTTTTGTGTCTCCTGAAAAGTAGCAAAATTCGAGATACGAGATTTTGGAAGCGCAGCGACGATATGTTGAGTGTTGTGTAAATGTGACAAAGTAATACATACATAGAACTTTTCTAGATTTTACATTAAATTATATTGGACATTTTCAACTATAAACAACTTCTGCTAATGTGTTCAATATGTTATTTACGGGCAACACACTAATGACCTCTCTTAGTTTTGACAATACGCACGATCTCATTAAATATCCTAATTATCCATATGTTATTTATAATCTACACATGTTCTATGTGTTGAACACTCAGCAGAACTTCGCGACTTAAATGGAAAGACGATGTGTAGTTATAGAAACTATAATCTCAATTCCAAATAAGTTAATCTGTCATGTGTCATTATTCTCAATTACTGTATGCTTTATAAAGCCAGAATTAACTGACAGTAAGTCAGACTTGAATAGAGCTCCTTCCGATCTATGTCTATTCTATGTTCTCAATAAAGATCTACCAACTATGCTGATCGTCTCTTATCTGTAGTGTAACATAAATACCAAACTGTAAATGTGTTAATGTTTGAAGTTTATTGGTTAAAACTTTAATTTATACATTGGTGATGGTGATACAAAAACGTTGTAGATAAGTTTATTTTATGAGGGGAAGATTGTTGACATTTGGTAATAGACTTCCGTTTCCGGAAATGAGGTTACGCATGCGAAAAGAGTACATCCGTTACCAGGGACGCGAACAGGTTGTTATGTTGTTGGATACGATATAGGATGTGCGAGGGATGTGTAATCGACGTGTAATTGATGTGTTGTGAACTTGATAGTTAGTATATATATATTTGATTGTACATAAATAAACAAGAGGACCCAGAGAAAAGAGCCGAAGTTAGGAGGCAACACTTGACCCTGTGACTTGATGCGCACACATAAAACGACTAGACCCTCTACTACCACATTATTACAATCTGGAATAAGGTTTTTGAAAGAGAGTGAAATGGGATTAACATTCACTCGACACAAACTAGGTCCTTTCAGGACTAACATATGGAATGAGGTTTTAAAATCAAGGAATTGTGTCTAACCATGTTTGTGGCAGACATTGTGATTTCATAGGCCCACGTATAACAACTTAACTCCCCTGCACCCCTCTCACACCGGCACCAATGAATGAATGAAATGGGGGGTTTAACATCCTACTATTATGCGACTAACCTGGGCTAATGGAAGATGGGCATACGCCATACAGTGTGCAATGAGGGAAATTTTGCCCGGGCAGCGGCGCTACGCCCTACTCTCATATTGAATTCCAACTGCCAAGGGATCATTTACGTGCACTCCAATGTGTACACGGGACCTCGGTTTTTCGGCCCATCCGAACGACTAGGCAGCTGTGCTTGTCAGGCCTCCTTTCTGTATCACTGACAAGGGGAAATCACGCCGGACAATCGAAATGAACTTTCGTGGCCAATGCAGGGCTCGAACACCTGACCTCCAGGCTAGCGAACCAGTGCCTTATCCACCGTGATCCCCCAAGGATTTGTGCCTGCCAATGTCTGTGAAAGGTGCCATATTTCCAGTCTTCTAAAGTTGTATTATCATTTAAAGACTTATATATGGGATGAGGTTTAAATTCAAGGACTTGTGTCTGCCAATGTCTGTGACAGGTGCCCTATATCCAGGTTGCTTCTATGATTGTTATTATTATAAAGGATACAGTGTTTTCCTGGAAACAGCGGTCTATTTGATAACATCTCTGCTAATATACACCCAACAGACCATACATCAACTGAGTCAAGTTAAGGACAAATATTTATCATAAAAAATAGTAAAAAAAAATATTTATCATAAAAAAATAGTAAAAAAAATATTTATCATAAAAAAAATAGTGAAAAAGAATATTCATAATAAAAACAAGCAAAATAAGTATTGCTTAATGGTCAAGAGCGAGACATTAAGCAAAATATTGTAACAACAAGAGGACCATGAGGTCTGAGTTTTTTTACAATATATTACTTAATGTCTTAAGCTCGAGACTATTAAATATCTTAAAATACAGACATTTGTGCGTGCATTTACAGTGAAATACTTGACTAAAATATTTCACAAGGAACGATTGGCAAGTTGCATGTACGATTATTTGAAATAATGGTATGCCAACATCAAAGGGTTTTTAAAATATAGATGTGATGACATCCTTTGATGTTGGCGTACCATTATTTCACATAATGGAATGGGCAATGTGCAAAGTTTACATTGTTCATACTAGTTTAAATATTAGACCTGTGTGACGTATTTGAAATGTCAAGCTGGATGATATAGTGTCTGTATGTTAAGTTGTTTAATATACAGATATTGCGCTCGCGCTATTGCACATGACAATATTGGTATATTAATAAATGTCTCGCACTCAACCATTAAAGTACACATGACAATATCGGTATATTACTTAATGTCTCGCACTTGACCATTAAACTACACATAGTATAAAGCAATCAAATTTATAACTGTGTGGAGAGAGAGAGAGAGAGAGAGAAATGGCGTTTAACGTCAACTCGACACAAACTAGATCATTTCGGGACCAACATATGGTTTAACTTTATTTCATAATTCGCTTGCGCGTAGGGGTCAGACAGGCGACACTACTCCTTGACAGACTTTATGATACAGCATGCATGTGCTAACCATACAGCCATCCCCCCGCCCCACACATACAAAATAGACATAATCATTTTTATCAATAATCATTTTATCTGAAGGTTTTCTTTTTTTTTTTAAAAAGGATACTGGATTTTGTATAACCCTTGGAATTGAGCATAATTTCTGGTGCTCTATACCATCTAGTAGCCACGTACTCCGTGAGAAAGCCGGTATGATCATGGTCCGGATCAGCTACACGGGCTAACCCAAAATCACAGATCTGAAATATCAAATATAAATTAAATGAAATGAAACGGGATTTAACGTTCTACTGATCTGTTCCGAACTGGGCTAATGAAGACGGACATATGCCATACAGTCTGCTATGAGGGAAATTTGTCCTGACTGCAGCAGTACAGTCTACTCTTATATCGAATTCTAACTGTCAAGGGATCGTTTTACATGCACACCAGGCCTGGAAATAAAGATTTTTGATGTACCTGACAAAATGTCAGGCACTAATGAAATAGTACCTGACATTTTCAACTTAGTGCCGGACATGTATCAATAATATCATTAAAAAAGACAAATCAGTGCCTGACAAAATGACAGGCACCAGAGGTTTTGTGCCTGACAATGCCTGGATTTGTGCCTGACATTGTCAGTGACAGGTGCCTTATTTCCAGGCTTGATGCACGCCAATGTGTACATGGGACCCTAGGTTTTTCATCCTTTTCGAACAACCAAACAGCTGTTCTTGTTTTTAATCCTTTAGAGTAGGATACTATTAAAGATGAAATCTATGAAATGTAGAGGTATACACCATGCAATGTACAAATAATCAAAAACCTTTCAAATTGATAACTTTAGTCTCTAGAGCGTCCACCCACAAGCAATGGCAGACAGACAGACGTGGAATAACAACTTGGGTATTACTAATAACTATCGGAAATCATTTACAATCAATTCGTTTCCTTGACTCATGAAATGAAATGGGGTTTAACGTCCTACTGTTCTGCTCCAAACTAAGCTAATGAAGACGGCCTTGTCTCATGAACTTAAACAAGTCAATTGAATCAAATTTTGGAAAGAATCATACATGTAGCTTATTGGAGTACTGAAGACGGAACAATAAGGGAATATAAAGATAAGTTGGCAGGCAACAAGCGGTCAACAAGATTCAACATAGTTAGTGAAACACGGGCCATAACTCTAATTCTAATAAACGGAAATCCAATAGGATTCTTTGTTTCACTAAAATTTAAAGGATGCATAAAATAAAAACCAAGTACGAACAATCCAAACCATAAGTCAGAATTCGAAGTCCTATAAACGTTATAGGCAAAATAGTGTATTCAAGCAAAATAGTGTGATCAGCAAATGGACTGCTCCTCGTGTACAAAATACACGACAAGCAGTGGTAACAGGTGTCCGGAAGAGTAAGCTTACCCTGCATAGAACAATTACAAGGTTTGAATTGAAACAAGGGCCATAAATTATTATTGAAATAAAAAAGGCTTCTTCATATCAGTAATGTAATCAACATACATATATATCAAAACAATCTGATGATAAATGTAGTCTGTAGAGTGTTCACAAGTAAGTGTGGACAACATACAAGAGAGAGAGAAATGGTGTTTAACGTCCACTCAACACAAACTAGGTCATTTCGTGACTAACATATGGTTTCATTTTATTTCAATAATTCGCTTGCGAGTAGGATTCTTTAGCAGTGAGGGGGAACCGGAGAAAACCAACGAGGTTGGTGTTCACTAGAAAGTGTGGACTACGGACAAAGGCGATGGCAATATAGAGGACCAAATTTGCATGCGGGAATATAAAAATAAAATTAAAGAATCCCTGCTCACCAGAATACACAACTGACTTGTAGAAGTAGAATGAATGAATGAATGAATGAATGAATGAATGAATGAATGAAATGGGGTTTAACGTCCTACGCTTAAGCACCGTACCTGGGCTAACCGAAGACGGGCATATGCCATACAGTGTGCTATGACGGGAAATTTTGCCCGGGCAGCGGCACTGCGGCCTAGTCTTATATCGAATTCCAACCGCCAAGGGATCTTTTACGTGCACTCCAATGTGTACACGGGACCTCGGTTTTTTGTCCCATCCAAACGACTAGGCAGCTGTCCTTGTCAGGCCCTCCTTCTGCATCACTGACAAGGGGAAATCACGCCGGAAAATCGAGATGAACTTTCTCGGCCATTGCAGGGATCGAACACCCGACCTCCAGGCTAGCTGTAGAAGTAGGAGAATCATTTAATTGGTCGACATTTACTGTTGTGTATTTCTGTTGAGCGGGGATTCTTTAATTTTATTTTACTACTCCGTCCCGCCGTTATCATCTTTAGATCCAGTCTCCACGCCGATTTACCAGCCTGTCCAGCCTTAATTACTCACTAAGGGGACTGTTGCCATACCCTTTTCCTGCTTCCAGAATATAAAACTATTAAAACCCGCGTTGTTGCACAGGCGACCCTACTCCCTGCCAGGTACAACCGGGGATTCGAAACCACGCCAGTTGACTCAATGACAGGCCTTATGATACAGCGCGAGCTAACCATTAAGCCATCCAACCCCCCCTGACCGACGGCAATACACATGCATGAGCAAATTTCGATGTGGGCGCATAAAAATAATAAAATGTTATTTACCTTTAAGTCACAAGTTGTGTTGAGTAATAGATTACTGGGTTTTAAATCCCGATGGAGTACGTTGGCCGAGTGAATATATTTGAGGCCACGTAAAATCTGGTATAGAAAGTAACACACATGGTCATTGCTGAGCTGTTGTGTTTTTAATAATTTATACATGTCTGTCTCCATCAGACACTGGACTATATAGCTAGAAATAACGTCAAGGATTTTAAAGCGAAAAGTAAAAAAAATAAAAACAGATACATCATGTTAGAATGGATGAAATGGGCTAACTGAAGACGGGTATATGCCATACAGTGTGCTATGAGGGGAAATTTTGCCCGGGCAGCGGCACTACGGCCTACTCTTATGTCGAATTCCAACTGCCAAGGGATTTTTTACGTGCACTCCAATGTGTACACGGGACCTCGGTATTTCGTCCCATCCGAACGACTAGGCAGCTGTCCTTGTCAGGCCCTCCATCTGTATCACTGACAAGGGGAAATTACGTCGGAAAATCGAGATGAACTTTCTCGGCCAATGCAGGGATCGAACACTCGACCTCCAGGCTAGCGAACCAGCGCCCCATCCACTTAGCCACCGTGATCCCCCAATCTGAAATGAAATGAAATGAAATGGGGTTTAACGTCCTACTGTTCTACTCTGACTGGGCTAATGAAGACGGGCATACGCCATACAGTGTTCTATGAGAGAAATTTTGACAGGGCAGCAACACTTTTATCTACTCTTATAATCTTATATCTAATTCCAACTGCCAATGGATCATTTACATGCATGCCAACGTATACATCCGAATGACTAGACAGCTGTTCTTGTCAGGCTCTCTGTCCTGCAATACTGACAACATAAAATCTTGATGATGGCATCCACAGCAGACCTCTATTTTGTCAATATAAAGACATAAAGACAACCTGGGGTCTGTTTCACGAAATTTTAACTAAGATAAAATCCAAATTTAAGTAATTTGATTGGATAATATTAGATGGATTTTAGTGATTAGCCAATCAAAATTGAAGTATTTACTAAAAGTTGAATTTTATCTTTTGTTAAGATTTCGAGAAACAGAGCCCAGGACACAAGTACAAATAGATGATTTTTGGTAATTGATACAAGGGTTACAATATATATTCTTTGAAAGGCATTAATTTAGTAATTGGAACATAATCAAAATAACACACTATTAACGGAATAACAATTACTCTAGTTTATTTCACTGCGACGTTTCAACAAGATTTCACAAGTCGTTATCAAGCATATAACACAAATAAATACAATTACAAGAATATGGTTATATATATACAAGAGCAGTGCGAACCATCCAATGAGAAACTAAGTCAGCAATATATGTTAGGTCATTAGATGTTTGAAATTGCCCAACTTTTGTTACGGCATGACTAACAAAAAACTTTATATTTAAACTTCAAAGCTTATTCTTTGGGATATTTAATTGTGCGATGGATTTTATATAATCAATAATGGGAGTTGATTTTAAACAAACAGGTAAGTTTTTATAATAACCAAAGTTAAATAGTTTGTTCACAATCAAAGAAATCCGTATAAAAAATAGCAAGGTTCAGACAGTAGATGCATGAAATTGTCCACGATGTCTTCGAGACTTAACAAAACGCTACTTGAAGAAGCTCTTTGTATCCTATTAGTCACCAATTATATTGGAACTTCAAAGCTGAGCTTATATAATGAAGATTGGCATGTCGCAAATAAACTACAAATCTTACTAACAAAGTTAATTAAAGGAAATCTATAAAAATCAACTCAATTCTAAAGTTTATGTGACATAGTCAGTCTGGTGGCGGGGGTTTGGATGGCCTAGTGTTCTAGAGTGCTACACTTCGACCTCTAGCTGGCCGGCCACCTCTGGCTTGCGGCTGTGGTTTCAAGCCCTGGTTTGAGCGTATATGTGGCATGGAAATAGGGGCGCCTTCTCAACCTCGTGGGTTTCCTCCGGGCACTCCGGTTTTGACTCACTGCTAAAGACCCCTACACGCAAGCGAATTATAGAAATGAAAACCATATGTTGGTCCCGAAATGACCTAGTTGTGTTTAGTTGACGTTAAACCCCATTTCTCTCTCTCTCTCTCTCTCAGTCTGGTGGCTGAGGACAGAATACCGCCAGTTTAACAGACAACTCATATATGAGACTAAGTTTCCAAAGTTTATGTGACATACATTTATAGTATGGTAATAGTATGGTGGCTGGGGACAGTATTATACCACCTCAACCAACAACTAACTTACACTGCAACCCGGGTATCATTTAATCTTGTGTATTTAGCACTAATTTCTTTCTAGTTCATTTAATATCAAATCTTTGTTTGAGGGATTTGTAAAAATTGTTTAGATCACCAAAAACTGTTCAAATTTAAATTTATCAAGCAAGTTTAAACTGGATACAAGTACAAATTGGATGATTTTTGGTTAATTTTAAACAAATTTTATTGATTTTTGATGATTTTAAACAATTTTTTTATATTAAATTTGATATTAAACAATTGTGAAAGAAATTGGTGCTAAATAAACAAGCAAGCCTGGAAATAAGGCACCTGTCACTGACAATGTCAGGCACAGATTCAGGCTTTGTCAGGCACCAAACCTCTGGTGCCTGTCATTTTGTCAGGCACTGATTTGTCTTTTTTATTGATACTATTAATACATGTCCGGCACTAAGTTGAAAATGTCAGGTACTATCACATTAGTGCCTGACATTTTGTCAGGTACATCTAAAACCGTTATTTCCAGGCCTGTACACAAAATTAAATAATATCTAGGTTACAGTGTAAGTTTGTCACAGAGGCCTTATTTCAACCCTTGCAGAAAATATACAATTAATGTTCAATTTGGAATTCATTACAAGAGCTAAGTCTGCCTTTCAACCCTTGCAGGTCTTTCTTTAGGCCTGAAACATTATCTAAATAATTAATTAGACATTAATTAACTTATCCAGACCATAATCAATTCTCAATGGCATTGGATACTCTAGAATTTAACTAGATTACAATGGTTCACCATTTAAATGAAATGGGGTTTTAACGTCCTACGGTTCTGTTCAGAACTGGGCTAATGAATGAATGAATGAAATGGGGTTTAACGTCCTACGCTTAAGCACCTAACCTTGGCTAATTGAAGACGGCTGGGCTAATGAAGACGGGCACATGCCATAGAGCACTAGGGACTGGGAATCTACAAGTTTTTACCAAAAAAGGTAATAAACTACCCTTATCATCTAGAAACTAATACACGTCAAGAATGTGTTAAATATCGTCAAGATTCATCAAAAACCGACCAGTTTGTGCTACCGTGTAGATTTATTGGAGTGTGCTATGGGGGTTCGCGATTTAAAAATTTATTTTGATAAATGGGAAAGTGAGGCTAAGTCTCGAATATGCCAGTGCCCTAGTTACCACAATCTACATATATTGTCAAAACTACAAACAGTGATAACCTGGTTCAGAATGAAGAAATTTTAATGAAAATTTTTAAAATTTTCAATTCACCTTATCTATTTTTGAGCTATAATATTAATATCAAGAATGATCTTAAACATGCATTATTCAAGAGCTAAATCTGCCTAGTGCAGGTCTTTATTTGGGCATGAAATGTTTTCTAAAGTATTAATTAGACATTAATTAACTGATCAAGGCCTTAATCAACTTTGGATGGCATCAGATTGCTCCGATATTAAACAGATTAAAACGTTTCAGCGGTAAATCAAATATGGCGTGCCTACACGCTTCGAGTCGTAGCTTTGATCAACTAGGACCGTGGTTGAAATTATTGCACAGGTCGGTCAAATCTTTAAATGCCTATTTCTTCGCTTGCAATAGAGTAATTTAATTGAAATTTTCAAATTATTCATTTTACATCATCTACTTTCGAACTAGTATAGCAAGAATGGCTAGTTCTTATCTATATCTTGAATAATGTAACTTTAATGTATCTTTAATACAAGAGTATAAAACAACATAAGAAATATTTTCTATTATAATGAAGGTATTTTTGAGCTATTATAGCAAGAATTGTCAGCTCTTTTATCTAAATCTTATATAATACATCTTTATATGGAATCATGATCTACATGTATATAATTTCTTTTGAGCTATTATAGCTAGAACAGTCAGCTCTTTATTTAAATCTTACATAACGTATCGTTAACTATTATAGCTAGAACAGTCAGCTCTTTATTTAAATCTTACATAACGTATCGTTAACTATTATAGCTAGAACAGTCAGCTCTTTATTTAAATCTTACATAACGTATCGTTAACTATTATAGCTAGAACAGTCAGCTCTTTATTTAAATCTTACATAACGTATCGTTAACTATTATAGCTAGAACAGTCAGCTCTTTATTTAAATCTTACATAACGTATCATTATCATTTAATACAATAAGAAATATTTTCTATTATAATGAAGGTATTTTTCCATGTCCATGTCCATGTCCGATAATTACTCTAAACGGAGAAATGGTATAAAGAACTAATGGTCTACTCGTACGGTATCAATCTATAAATAGATATAGCCAGGAGGATAACACTATCGTACAAATCATGCTCATAATAAACGACATCATTAGAAATACAACGTGAGCGATGAAATCTCGTTTGTTTCATCCAATAAATTGAAGGAGTGTGTTAAGCCGCCGTTCATCAATCAAGGTGATCAACTTCTGACAGAATCTGAACAAAGCCAGAAAGAAAGATAAATAGGGTTTAACGTCCACTCAACACAAACTAGGTCATTTAGGGACTAACATGGTGTTTGTGTATAAGCGACTTCTGAGAGAATCTGAACAAAGCCAGAGGGAAAGATAAATAGGGTTTAACGTCCACTCAACACAAACTAGGTCATTTAGGGACTAACATGGTGTTTGTGTATAAGCGACTTCTGAGAGAATCTGAACAAAGCCAGAGGGAAAGATAAATAGGGTTTAACGTCCACTCAACACAAACTAGGTCAAATCTAATATACAGTCAAAGGGTTTTGTAAAATTAATTCGGTCAATAATCTGTGGAATGAGGCTTAAGAAAGAAAGAGAGAGACAGAGAGAGAGAGAGAGAGAGAGAGAGAGAGATGGGGTTTAACATTCACTCAACACAAACTAGGTCATTTAGGGACTAACATGGTTTAAATCTATTTCAATAATTCGCTTGCGCGTGGAGTAAACTGGAGGACCCAGAGAAAAACCACGAGGTTGGACAAGCGACCCAACTCCTTGCCACATACAACCAGGGATTCGAAACCATGCCAGTTGACTCAATTACAGACTTTATGATACAGCGCGCACGCTAACCATTAAGCTACCACCACCCACCCCCTCCCCCGTTAGTCTATAGAAACAATACAGGTTAACCCCTTAATCTCAATTCTCACGAATCTGTATACAATACGAAATAATTAAACATGCATTATTCAAGAGCTAAATCTGCCTAGTGCAGGTCTTTATTTGGGCATGAAATGTTTTCTAAAGTATCAATTAGACATTAATTAACTGATCCAGGCCTTAATCAACTTTGGATGGCATCAGATTGCTCCGATATTAAACAGATTAAAACGTTTCAGCGGTAAATCAAATATGGCGCGCCTACACGCTTCGAGTCGTAGCTTTGATCAACTAGGACCGTGGTTGGAATTATTGCACAGGTCGGTCAAATCTTTAAATGCCTATTTCTTCGCTTGCAATAGAGTAATTTGAATGAAATTTTCAAATTATTCATTTTACATCATCTACTTTCGAACTAGTATAGCAAGAATGGCTAGTTCTTATCTTTATCTTGAATAATGTAACTTTAACTGTTCCATGCACAAAGACACATATTATCGCATAATCAGGCATAATGTTCCTTACAATTTTACAATGTCTAGGACAGGTGCTTTATTTTACACATTCTTTTACTCGCACCCAAACATATACAGTAGAACTTGCTCGGGCAGGCACTCCTAATCAGCGAACACTTGCTTCAAGGAGCACCCAAAAAATGTTTGTAGTAGAGGTACATGTAGGGGCAATATTGGATACCTCTAGTCAAAGAGCACCTCCATTAAGCAACCATTTTTAAATTTCCCTTGGGTGCTTGCTTAATACAAGTTCTACTGTACATAGGTAGTCATTTTTTTCCTCATCTGAAAAGTGCTTGAAGTACTTTACAATGAATGAATGAAATGGGGTTTAACATCCTACTGTTATGCACTTAACCTGAGCTAATTGAAGACGGGCATACGCCATACAGTGTGCTATGAGGGAAATTTTGCCCGGGCAGCGGCGCTACGGCCTACTCTTATATCGAATTCCACCTGCTAAGGGATCTTTTACGTGCACTCCAATGTGTTCACAGGTCCTCGGTTTTTCGTCCCATCCGAGCAGATGTGAAATAGAAATTATATTAAATGGAACTCTCTGTCTGTACATACAGAACGGAACGGGTCCCATGGGATGTTTACCGTAGTAAGGTTTGATTTCAAAGTCAGACAATGACTTTAGATTTAGTGTATAAGTTAATATTGTAATGGTACTAGCTAGCTTGAGGCTGTATAGTGGTGCTTTGTATTGATTTTAGTAGCGGAACTATTCTCTAACCATCCAGATGTGTGTATATATAATTTTGGATATATATATATATATATATATATAGTGAGTTGGGGTTCAATGTCCCATTCCATGCAAAATAGGTGGAATGAAGAGAGAGAGATAGAGAGAGAGAGGGGGGGAGGGGTGTTTAATGTCCACTGGACCCAAACTAGGTCATTTTGTGACTAATATACGATTTTAGTAGTGGAACTACAATGTATTTTCTCGTTCTCCCTAACCATCCATATGTATATACATGTATATATAAGAGAGAGAGTTGGGGTTCAATGTCCCATTCTATACAAAATAGATGGAATGAAGAGAGAGAGAGAGAGAGAAAGAGAAAGGGGGGTTTAATGTCCACTGGACCAAAACTAGGTAATTTCAGGATTAATACATGTACATGATTTTAGTAGTGGAACTATTCTCTTGTTCTCTCTAACCATCCATATGTAGAAATATAGATTAGTAAGATGAAGCTCAACATCCCATTCCATACAAAATTGGCCGGATGAAGAGAAAGAGAGAAAGAGAAAGAAAGAGAGAGAGAGAGTGTGTGGAGGGGGTGGAATTATTCTCTAACCCTCCAGATGTAAATATATAGAGAGAATTGGGGTTCAACCTCCTTCGGATACAAACTAGGTGGCATGAAATGAGAGAGAGTGAGAGAGGGAAATGGGATTTAATGTACACTCTACACAAACTAGGTGATTTTGAGACTAACATATGGTTCAAATTTATTTCGATAATCCGCTTGCACGTAAGGGTCTTTAGCTGTGGGAGGAAACCGGAGGACCTGGAGAAAACCAATGAGGTTGGACAGGCAACCCTACTCATTATCACATACAACCAGAGAATCAAAAACCTCGGATATAATCTGAATAAAATATTGATTGGCAACCGTCAACAATCCGCTCAACTTATTAACCAATTACAAGATAGTACAAGACCCCTATCAATGTAATTCCATGTCGGCAGCACGACTAATACCGACAAACACATATCATGTTAATAATCAGATTCCATGGTGGACAATTACCTGCTTTGAATCGAGCTCGTAAGCCAGAATAAATACTGTTAGTGATTACTAATCAATAATACAGTATGATATATATATGTATGTTCCAGTACAGGGAATATATCCAATTTAACCACCTGTATATGTACTGATATAGAGATAGAGAGAGAGAGAGAGAGAGAGAGAGAGAGAGAGAGAAATGGGGTTTTGGGTATAATGTCCACATGACACAAAACAGGTGATTATGGGACTAACATATGGTTTAAATTTATTTTAATAATTTGTATGTGCGTATGGGTTTATAGCAGTGGGAGGACACAGGAGGACTCGGAGAGAACCCAAGAGGTCGGACAGGCGACCCTACTCATTGTCACGTACAACTGGGGATTCGAAACTATGCCAGTTGACTTAATGACAGGCTTTGTGGTAAAAAAATATTGCTAGTTAAAGGATCTGCCAAGTTTTTGTTTCCTTTATCAACGCATGTTGATATATTTTTTTTATATCAAAAAGAGTAGGAGATTTTATTTATCACCCAATTCTTTCTTTCTTACATGCACAAATAAATAAATATAATGCTTCAGTTGTAGATTTTCCGTTTACTGAATTGCCGTCAAAAAATTGATGTATTTAGATTCCGTAAAAGTGAAATCTATAGGAAAAAATTATATTTATTTAAACATCGATCAGAATAAAGTAATTTGAATGAAATTTATAATATTTATTTTTACAGAATTTTGAACTAGTACAGCAAGAAGGGGCAGCTTTTAAATCTTACAGAATTGATTTTTAATTAGTTTATTTCGACTCTTACAGTAACAACTTTTCAAGCATTTAATAAATCTCTCTCTAGACTGAGATTTAAATGTATTTTTAATATTTTTAATTAGTTTATTACTACTCTTACAATAATAAATTTCAAGCCTATAATTTCCCTGAAAATCAATAGGATTCTTTGTCTCATGACCTTAAACACTGTGTATAAATTTAAAAGAGAGAGAAATGGGGTTTAACGTCCATTCAAAAGAACTAGGTCACTTCGGGACTAACGTATGGTTTAATTTTATTTCAATAACACGCTTGCCCATTGTATAAATTTAAAGTCAAACTTTAAACTCTAGAGTATTTAAATCAACTTTCGCCGTCTCTCTCTAGGTCACTAGTCGGCAGAGATTTAAACCATTTTTAATTAGTTTGTTAGTATTTGTGGGGATTAAGGTGGCTAAGTGGATAAGGCGCTGGTTTTCTAGCCTGGATGTCGGGTGTTCGATCCCTGCATTGGCCGAGAAAGTTTATCTCGATTTTCCAGTGTGATTTCCTCTTGTCAGTGATGCAGATAGAGGGCCTGACAAGGACAGCTGCCTAGTCGTTTGGATGGGACAAAAAACCGAGGTCCCGTGTACACATTGCAGTGCACGTAAAAGATTCCTTGGCAGTTGAAATTAGAAGTAAGAGTAGGCCGTAGCGCCACTGCCTGGGCAAAATTACCCTCATAGCACACTGTATGGCGTATGCTAGTCTTCCATTAGCCCAGGCTAGGTGCATAACAGTAGGACGTTAAACCCCATTTCATCGTTAGTATTTGTTACTACCTGTACTCTTCTTAAAACTACTTTTCCACACTAATTCCAGAATAGACAGGGATAAACAATGACAAGGTCTTTTTACCAATCAATAAATTACACCAAGGCCAAATAATTGTAACATTTATTTCTTAGTAAACAAGCTTATGGTGTGAGAGAGAGAGAGAGAGAGAGAGAGAGAGAGAGAGAGAGAGATATAAGGCTTAACATCATCCACTTGACACAAACTAGGTCATTTCGGGACTAACATGTTTTTTAAAATTTATTTCAATGATTGTTAAAGCCATAAATGAACATAGCTACAATATTAAAGCCAATATAATTATGTCATGTCAACTAAGTCAATAAAAGGCAATTAAGTCAATAATAGAGGATAAAGTCAATAATAGAGGATAAAGTCAATAATAGAGGATAAAGTCAATAATAGAGGATAAAGTCAATAATAGAGGATAAAGTCAATAATAGAGGATAAAGTCAATAAAGACAAGATAACTACATGTAGCAGTGAGAATTATGTGATTACATATATTAGTATTACATCGTTACTATTGAAACGGTGGATAAGGCGCTGGTTCGCTAGCCTGGAGGTCGAGTATTCGATCCCTGCATTGGCCGAGAAAGTTCATCTCGATTTTCCGGCGTGATTTCCCCTTGTCAGTGATGCAGAAGGAGGGCCTGACAAGGACAGCTGCCTAGTCGTTCGGATGGGACAAAAAACCGAGGCACCGTGTACAAATTGGAGTGCACGTAAAAGATCCCTTGGCAGTTGGAATTCGATATAAGAGTAGGCCGTAGCGCCGCTGCCCGGGCAAAATTTCCCTCATAGCACACTGTTGGCGTATGCCCGTCTTCAATTAGCCCAGGTTAGGTGCTTAAGCGTAGGACGTTAAACCCCATTTCATTCATTCATTACTATTGAAACCACGGCTATCTGTCTACCTCTACACAAATCTCAGGTCGTGTACAGAGATACAATTTTTTCGAATTGATTTTGTGGTGGAAAAGGAGAGAGAGAGAGAGAGAAATGGGGTTTAACGTCCACTCAACACAAACTAGGTCATTTCGGGACTAACATGTTCTTTCAATTATATTTCTATAATTTGCTTGCGACCAGTGGACCAGGAGAAAACCTGTGAGGATGGACAGGCGACCCTACTCCTTGTCACGTACAACTGGCAGAGCTCTTTAAAAGTTGAAAGTGCCTGTGCGCACACCTGAAAAGGAAGGCGTTCAATTTGCAGGTATATAGTATGATTGGGGGGGGGGGGTTACTGAAGCTTCTTGGGTAGGGAAGGAATCGACAGAAGAAGAAATTATAAATAATTTTTAGTACCTTTTTTATTATGGTTTCTAAATTGTATTAATGTATTATAGATTACTTTAAAAATAAAGATTATGTTTGATGAGCATTTTGTTTTTGTTTGGGGTTGATATAAACATAGAATAGATGCCTACTGGCTTCAAACAAGTTCATTAAATCCCTTTGCGCAGCCAGGTTGTCATTCGTTAAACTTAGGCAACACAAATAAAATAACTTGTTTCTCGGGCACTGCCCGCACGCAAAATTGGTTGTGCGTGCAGTCTATTTATTAGTCTTAATGGAAAAAAATAAATATGTAACGCCCGCCCTAACATCGACAAGCAAGTGGTAAAAAAAAAATATCCCACATGTACCTACATGCAAATGTATTAAACTGATTCAGATGAAAATGCTGTCTTTTTTATTGATAGCGAAAGAACCACCATTTTGTATCACGTGATATTAATTACCTCCCCTGATGAACTAGAATTTGATTCGTGTTAAAAGTCCAAAGTCATTTGATGGTTTTACTGATGTGTTGTTAGTTAGATTTAAATAGTCATTCAATTTTACACCAGATAGAACACCGAATATCAATGAGAAATACACCAAATATTCCGAGAAACAGTATTTCCAGCAATCTCCAATACAGATGACACGGCGTGACATGCATTGGTTGGAATTCGGTAAATAATTATAAATAAACCAGCGATTCTAAGTATTGTTGACCATGATTATTATTTTTGATAGAGGCTTAGTTTTTAAAAATACTGTTGTCTTTATGGAGGGCTATTAGATAGTCGTACGGAATTTTATTTTAAACCATTTTCAATTATGGTTGTCGCCATTACTAATACTACAGGGCTAGAAATTCACGCGAATCTCCGAATCTAATTCGCGCAAGGATTCTCGCAAGAGCTTACCGTGCGAATCTATAAGGATTCGCGTAAAACTTTTGTAAAAAAAAAAAAATCTCGGGTCCGACTATTGAATGTCAGTTATGGTGTTTTGAATCAAAGTTGTATGACTTACTTTATAGCATACTACATGTATAATAAAATAAAATAATTGTTGTGTTTTTGTTTTACTTTTAACTTATAATTTGGACGAGTTACAGGCTGGACGTTAATTGTCTTTGTTATGTAATAAATTGTGTGGAAACTTCCACGATCACGACACGGCGACGACTTTTAGAAGTAGAGCATTTATGCATATTTCAGTTACGATACAAAGTTATCGGTTTCCTTATTTATTTAAATCTTTCTTAAAAAAATAAAAGAAACTACTTTAGCATGCCAACCTTAAAACGAAATAGTTTTGGGTTCCATGATTTTATCCTTTCGAACGGCGATTTGATTCCGTTAGTTGTTAAATTGGGTCATTCCAATTCTATTTTGTCACTGTCAAGGTCGGCCACGAACTCGATATCGCGTGGAATTCTTCGCCTTCCATATTAGGCATGGCTTACTACGAAATGTGTAAAAATATTGCTTTTGGCGCGAAATAGCTGTCAAGAGCCACGTACACCAACCAATAACAGACATATCACGGACCTTATAATACATGGACTAAGTGCATGCCGCACGAGACAGGGAAGTTGGCGATGCCTTTTACGAGGGAAGAATTCCTCATGTATAAATTGATTTTAAATCCAGTTGTAATATTCACAACCAGAATGTGACGTTACTGTGTCCAAGATGACGAATAAACCGTTACCCAATCGGACATTACCAGCTTGGAGGCTCTTCTATTCGCCTCCCTAGACATACGTTGCCAATTTTTAAAGACACGTGGTTTTTATTTTTATTTTTACTGTCTTGTGCGGGCTCTCTTGTTGTTTTTCGTCAATACGATTATCGCTATATATGTTAAAATATTATGTACGGGAATTGTTGTACTTGTGAATTGTAATTTATTGCCAGTATTGAATTTTTAATTAGCAGTTAAAACGGTAGCCGTCAGCTATTCAGTGCTCACGCATATCGACGCATGAAATTATTAGCCATGACAATGACATTATAGAATTTATATACGGTATCCGATTAATCGGCACCAATACGATTTTTGGCTGGCCGATTTACCGATTCAAGAATTTATAATCGTGACGTAACACTAGTGGATATTTTCCCGACGGAATCTCGCAGTGTTCGAATTCCAATAACACGTGACATCTTGGTAGGAATTAGGTCAATTAACCAGTTCTACATTTGCGTGTACCGTTTTGATTATTTTATTTTATACACATGCTGACAGATGCTTAATTTTTGTAATGAAGGATATATCCTAGTCGTAGGCCTACTGAATTTTACTTTATAGCAATTGCAGTTTTGGTTTTCACGTGATCATTGTACCGTTTGTCTATCAATAGTATCATCGACGAATGAATAAAAAATTACGTGATAGAAAAAAGATTAACCATTGTGTTATACAGAAATAGCATGGTGCCGTATTTAGTTTATTTTGGCTACGGCAATTTCTGAATATTACTTTTTAAAACTATTTAAGTGTTTACCGAAAATTCTATCTGATTGTTTTATTTTTATCATTGTTGTTGTATTTTGGTGTTTTAGATTAATACAAAAAACACAATTTTGTTTTTTAGACATTATTATAAATTAAGATTCGGAGGATTCGCGCAGATTGCATATATGAGAATCCTCTTAGATTCTTGCAAAAAATGACGAATTTCTAGCCCTGTACTAGTAATACATTTCATGATTTAAATATGGAAAATTATTTTCCTTTCAAAGATTCAGTTAGAGTTCAGTCTCAGTTGTTAGTAGACTTGACCTTTGGGTACAATATATAATGAAAAGTAAAAACGTAGACAAGTAATGACTTTCTCATTTTAAAGAAAAAGACCGCCCTTCCGACCTAACAATTTTCAGCAATATCAAATTTTATTTTGCACCGTAAATGAGTAAAAAAAAAAGAAACCGCCCTCCCCCCCTACAGTTTCAGCTGTCAGTTGCCCAAGAAACAAGACATTTATTTTGTGTGGCCTTAACAGCCAGTATAATTCGGATACTAACAAGAGTTGTTTCCCTTGTCGATGACAAAATATTCATGCGCCGTAACTTATTCTTTATTTTACATGGTTTACGTGACAGTAATAATTTAAAAAAAAAAAAAAAAAAAAATTTTTTTAAAAATATGCCTGCAAATTTTTTTTTAAAGCAAATGTGCCTGCACTTACCGTGCACGAAAATATAGATGCATGACAACTGGTGATTTGAAACCTCGCCAGTTGACTCAATGACTGGCTTTATGAGATTACTCGCACGTGCTAACCACTCGGCCATCCAACCCCCCTCAAGTCTATATGGGGTTTAACGTCCTACGTTTCTGCACCTAACCTGGGCTAATTGAAGACAGGCATACAGTGTGCTATGAGAGAAATTTTGCCTGGGCAGCAACTGAATTCCAACTGCCAAGGTATTTTTTACGTGCACGCTAATGTGTACAAGGGACCTCAGTTTTTCATACCATCCAAACAACTAGGCAGCTGTCCTTGTCAGGCCCTCCGAGGAATTATATGACTCGTATAGTGAACTGTAAATCATTAGAAGAGAGAGAGAAACGTGGTTTAACATCCACTCAACACAACTAGGTCTTTAGCAGTGGGAGAAGGCCCCCCTATCTCCATGCCACATACATTCACACCAGGGCTCGAAACCACAGCCGCAAGCCAGAGGTGGCCTGCCAGCTAGAGGTCGAAGCGCAGCACTCTAGACCACTAGGCCATCCAAATCCCCCACCATTAGAATAACGCTTATAAGGGAGGGGTTGAAATAATTTTTTTGTATATATAAAGGATACACATCTTTCATTCTGTCAACTGATTTAGCTCTTAATATATCACGAATATCTATAATCTGTAAAACAACAACAAAAATACATTAATTAGTGTTGCCAGGCGATGAAAAAAAACATGTGGTTTATAAATAATATATTGATACTGCAACAGGAAGTAAAATTGATGGACGAGTCTGAATTTCATTTCCCATTTATGTTTCTATAGGACTTATGATAATTGACTAGGTATATATCTATGAGACTTATGATAATTAAATGATATAATTATGGGACTTATGATAATTGACTGATATCATTATGATCATGTATTTATGGGACTTATGATAATTGACTGAGGATACATGTACACATTTATATCTATGGGACTTACGATAATTGACTAATACTAATATATTTATGGGACTTACATTTTCATGCTTGAATCTGGTTAAGATTTTTATTTCCCGTAATGTTCTTTGGCAGTATGTCTGGTGTTCAAACGGTGATATCTTTTTGATAGCAACTTTGGTTTTGGTGTCATTATCGTAAGCAGATCTGAAATAAATAAATAAAAAGACTTGAAAATAAAATATCTAATCCTTATCCGACATATAGAAATAGATTTCATTAAAAACAAACACATGTTTCAATACACATACAGGTATCGTTATCAAGCAAATATAGACCAGAGGGAGGAGGGGGGCATTGTCACCCGAGTGGGGGCAAATTCTGAGTTAACTTTTCTAGAGGCATTTTTCGTCAGGAATCCGAATCTGGTAGGTAATAAGCCAGGTGAGGGGGCGTTTCCGAGATAATCGAGGTCAAAGGTCACGGAAGGCCAAATAACGAAAGAAACGTATATAATTCAAAATCTGTCCAGAATAGGGCCGAAAATTATTGATGACAGCAATGAGACAATTATTATACAGTAATATAATAATAACATTATATCTGGAATTTCATACCGTACTAAGAACCGTATTTTGACATTGAATACCCCCCCCCCCCTTTATTATCATTATCATAGTAATTGAGTTTAATACCACACAACTTTGATCGCTATTTAAGGTAAGTAAATATGAATGTGCCATAATATTACTTACATAGTTGAAGAGGGTAATAAACAAGCTTTTCGGTGATATGTAACATTATATCTGGAATTTCGTACTAAGATTTGTATTTTGGCAAGGAATACCCCTCCCCCTTCATTATCATAGTAATAGAGCTTAATACCACCAAACTTTGATCGCTTTTTAAGGTAAGTAAATATAAATGTGCCATAAAATTATTTACATATTTGAAGAGAACAACCAACAAGCTTTTCTGTGATATGTAACAATATCTCTGGAATTTCGTACTAAGACCCGTATTTTGGCATTGAATACCCCCCCCCCTTCATTATCATTGTAATAGATTTTAGTACCAACCAACATTGATCGTTTTGTAAGGTAAGTACATCTTAATGTGCCAGCAAATTATTTACATATTTGAAGAGAACAACCAACAAGCATTTTGCTGATATGTAACATAATATCTGGAATTTCGTTCCAAACCCGTATTTTGGCATTGAATACCCCCCCCCCCTTCCTTTATTATCATAGTAATAGAGCTTAACACCACCAAACCTTGATTGCTTTTTAAGGTAAGTAAATCTTAATGTGCTAGAAAATTATTTACATATTTGAAGAGAACAATTAACAAGCCTTTTGCTGATATGTAACATTATATCTGGAATTTCGTACTAAGACCCGTATTTTGGCATTGAATACCCCCCCCCCTCCTTCATTATCATGCGCCATGAGCATACTGTTTGGATGGAATGCGCGCAATATAAATATTCATTAATATTATTATTATTATTATTAATAGAGCTTAACACCACCAAACCTTGATTGCTTTTTAATGTAATTAAATATGAAGATGAAGGTGCCATAAGATTATTTACATATTTGAAAAGGGTAATAAATAAGCTTTTCTGTGATATGTAACATTATATCTGGAATTTCGTACTAAGACCCGTATTTCGGCATTGAATACCCCCCCCCTTCATTATCATAGTAATAGAGTTTAATATCACACAACTTTGATCGCTATTTAAGGTAAGTAAATATGAATATGCCATAATATTACTTACATATTTGAAGAGGGTAATAAACAAGCTTTTCTATGATATGTAACATTATATCTGGAATTTCGTACAAAGAACCGTATTTTGGAATTGAATACCCCTCCCCCCTTCATTATCATAGTAATAGAGCTTAATACAACCAAATTTTGATCGCTTTTTAAGGTAAGTAAATATAACTGTGCCATAAAATTATTTACATATTTGAAAAGAGCAAACAAAAAGCTTTTCAGTGATATGTAACATTATATCTGGAATTTTGTACTAAGACCTGTATATTGGCATTGAATACCCCCTCCCCCTTCATTATCATAGTAATTGAGTTTAGTACCAACCAAACTTGACTTGACCGTTTTGTAAGGTAAGTAAATCTCAATGTGCCAGACAATTGTTTACATATTTGCAGAGAGCAATCAACAAGCTTTTCGCTGATATGTAACATTATATCTGGAATTTCCTACTAAGACCCGTATTTTGGCATTGAATACCCCCCCCCCCTTTCATAATCATAGTAATAGAGCTTATACCACCAAACTTTGGTCGCTTTTTAAGGTAAGTAAATATGAATGCACCATAAGAATTACATATTTGAAGAGAGCATTCAACAAGCTTTTCAGTGATATGTAACATTATATCTGGAATTTCGTACTAAGACTTGTATTTTGGCATTGAATACCCCCCCCCCTTCATTATCATAGTAATAGAGCTTAATACCACGGGTATGCAGGTGTTATCGCAGCTCATTGTTATTATTATACATGTATTACTATATTATACTTGTCTCATTGCTGTTATCAATGATTTTAAGCCCTATTCTGAACAGATTTTGAATTATATACGTTTCTTTCGTTATTTTACCTTCCGTGACCTTTGACGTCAATTATCTCGGAAACGCCCCCTCACCTGGCTTATTACCTACCAGATTCGGATTCCTGGTGAAAAATGCCTCTGGAAAAGTTAACTCAGAATTTGCCCCCACTCGGGTGACAATGCCCCCCCTTCTCCCTCTGGTCTAATATATCAAGTAGTATACATGTATCCATACAAGTGTGTTTTTTTTTAATAAAATATAGTCCTACATGTACATGCAAGACAAGCCTTGAAATAAGGCACCTGTCACTGACAATGTCAGGCACAGATTCAGGCTTTGTCAGGTACAAAACCTCTGGTGTCTGTCATTTTGTCTGGCACCTATTTGTCTTTTTTATTGATATTATTAATACATGTCTGGCACTAAGTTGAAAATGTCAGGTACTATGTCATTAGTGCCTTAAATTTTGTCAGGTACATCTAAAACCGTTATTTCAAGGCCTGTCTACGTGTATGTTTACAAAATATCCCATCTGATTAAAATACAGATCTATTTTTTGTTTCGTTTCTTTTTTATACTTTCGATGGCCTACAATACATGGAGATATGAGCAACTTTTGACCCTGTGACGTCAGATATTGATTAATCAATCAAGGTTGACGTTTCTAGTAGTTTTCCCTGCAAGTCTGTGCATGGCAGACTAAGAAGTCACAACAGACCATTTCAGTGGCTAATCGCTCCTAGAGGTCGAAGCACGGCACTCTAGACAACTAGGCCATCCCAACCCTCCTCAGGTTTATTGATTTTATAGCATATATTACAGTGGTCTGAATCCACTCGACACTGTACTAGTTATATAATTGATAATAAATAACTGATCAATGATGGTGTGTTATTATTCCATGTGTTATGTAAATAATTGAGTCATTTATAAATTATTAGTAAACATCTATATCAGTCTGACATCTCACCAACACCCACTACATTCTTTCAATGGTAATTCAACTGGATGTCACAACTCAATGGGAGAGAGAGAAACAGGGTTTAACACCCACTCGACACAAACTAGGTCATTTCAGGACTTAGATATGATTCAATTTTATTTCAAAAAAACAGAGAGAGAAATGGGGTTTCATGTCCAATAAACACAAACTAGGTCATTTTGGGACGAACATATGGTTTTTAATTTTATTGGGAGGAAACCAGAGGACCTGGATGAAAACCTACGAGGTTTGACAGACGACCCTACTCCTTGTCATGTATAACCGGGGTTTCGAAACAACGCCAGTTGACTCAATGACATACATGTACATCTACCTTATGATACAGTGTACAGATGCTAACCCCAAAATGACCTAGTTTGTGTCAGGTGGAGATTTAATCCCACTTCTCTCTCTCTCTCTCTCTAACCATTTGGCCAGCCACCCACCTGGAAAACAAAGGACTAGGACCAACTCTCTGAAGCAGCTATGGTCAACCTATGCTATAAGTACAAGCCAGTAAATCAGGCACTGAACTCAGACATTGTAAGCACCACCTTGTTTAAACATACATTATGCAAGAGTTAAATCTGCTTTATTGCATGTCTTTCTTTAGATTAGGGATGAAATCTTATCTAAATAATTAATTAGACATTAATTAACTTATCCAGACCATAATCAACTCTCAATGTCAACGCTAGCCTGTGATATGACCAGTAGTTTCGAGCTTTAATAATCAATGAATGAAATGGGGTTTAATGTCCTACGCTTCTGCACCTAACCTGGGCTAATTGAAGACGGTATATATGCCATACAGTGTGCTATTAGGGAAATTTTTGCCTGGGCAGCAACTGAATTCCAACTGCCAAGGGATCTTTTACGTACACGCCAATGTGTACACGGGATCTTGGTTTTCCGTCCCATTCGAATGACAAGGCAGCTGTCATTGTCAGGCCCTCCGTCTGCATCACTGACAAGGGGAAACCACGCCGGAAAACTAGATGGACTTTCTCGGCCAATGCAGGGATCGAACACTCAGACTCCAGGCTAGCGAGAAGGCACCACCTTATTTAACTTATCCAGACCATAATCAACTCTCGATTTCAATGCTAGCATGAGATACGACCAGGTGTTTCACACTTAAGATTAATGAGATTAATAAAAGTGCTGGTACAATACTTGAATCAATGTATCACAATTCGTGTATTGAACCAAATTTTTCCTGGTTTTTTTTTATTATTTTTATCTTTTTTTTGTTGCTTCCTTAAAGGCCCAATAACACTCTTGTTGTAACTGAATAATATGTTCTAATCCTTATTACTGAAGTAGGTATGGTGAAACTAATAGTCTCGATTATCCATTTTTTGTTTAATCACGAAGGAAAGTTTTCTTGCTAATCGGACAACAATCCAACAAATATCGCAGCTAGCCTTACCATCGCGAGCTGATTATGGTCTGAATAAGTTAGTTAATGTCCAATTTCTATAACATCTGAAGCCTAATCGGACAACAATCCAACAAATATCGCAGCTAGCCTTACCATCGAGAGCTGATTATGGTCTGAATAAGTTAGTTAATGTCCAATTTCTATAACATCTGAAGCCTAATCGGACAACAATCCAACAAATATCGCAGCTACATGTAGCCTTACCATCGAGAGCTGATTATGGTCTGAATAAGTTAGTTAATGTCTAATTTCTATAACATCTGAAGCCTAAACTAAGACTTGCAGTAATCAGATTTAGCTCTTGAATAATGTAGCTTTAATACAGCACAACTTTTATCAAAGTGTTATAATGCACTTGACAATAACAAAGTAAAAATACAAATTATGATAAAAAGAAAAGTTTTATGAAAAAAAATAACAAAGAAACAGTTCGTAAAACAAGAAACACAATGTAAAAATGTGTAAAATGAGTAAAAATCATGTTTGAATAAATGAGTTTTCGAGTATGTACATGTAAATGTTAATAGAATAATAGATGAAAGAGAGAGAGAAATGGGGTTTAACCTCCACTCAACACAACTAGGTCATTTCGGGACTAACATATGGTTTAATTCTAGTTCAATAATTTGCTTGCGCATAGGGGTCTTTAGAGTGCCAGGAGGAAACCCACAAGGTTGAGAAGGCGCCCCTATCTCAGTGCCACATACGCTCACACCAGGGCTTGAAACCACAGCCGCAAGCCAGAGGTGGCCAGCCAGATAGTGATAGAAATATCCTTTAACAACAAGTGTTTGTGAGTCGATATTTGTATTCATTAAGATAAAAAATCAGGACCAGCTTGTATAGTCACAAGGTAAGGCACAAGTTCTGTCTTTATAAAAACACAATTTTGCCTGACAGCGGCACTATGGCCTACTTTTGAATAGGTCAATTACTGTGGCCCTATGGCTTACTCCTACATCAAATTCCACCTGCCAAGTGCCAAGAGATCTTTTACGTGCACACCAATATATACACAGGTCCTCATTTTTCCATCCCATCCAAACCACCGACACCTGTCCTCGTCAGGCGCTCCGACCTGCATCACTGATAAGGGGAAACCCCTGTCAGAAAATCTGGATGAACTTTCCATGGCAACACAATTTCTGATATGGAATTTGAAGGTTATGTAGTTATACATCGACAGATGTTGAAAATAATCAACCATGTTGAAATAGTTCAAATGATGTAATGTTGAATCTGATATGGATATTTCTTCCAAAATGGATTTACTGAGGGACTTATTAATTTTTTTGGTGTGTTTTAATATAACTTTCACTTCAATTATCCACTTATTATTGAAAGACAACAAAATTTGCATATGGAGATTGGTATATTATTTTTCTTCAAAATAAAGCAAACTTGTAACAGTAAATAATCCGAGTGACAGGTGTTTTTATGAGACATACCAAAATATGACAGCCATGTTGTAATTGTCTGGTATTCTAAGACCAGCCAGAGCTTAGTGCATGTGGTCATGAGAGGGTTAAAAGAATATAGGGGCCATCCATAAACTATGTACGCTTGAAGGGGGGAGGGTCACGCCTAAAACGTTCAGGTGCATAAATTCATTGGCAAAATCACGTGCAGGAGTGTACAGGGAGGGAGGGGGGGGCTGAATTTTACCCATTTTGAGCGTACGTACTTTATGGATGGCCCCATATCATACTGTGCAGTTATAGGTTTTACGGGTAATATTTTATGTCAATAATTTCTCCACTCCATTATTTAATATGTGGGAGCGGCGCTCACTCAGGGTTCCTTTTTTTCGGAAACTTTTTATTCTAATTTTTTAACAATATATATTTACCAACCAAAGCCCAGTTTGGAGCAAACAGTAGGACATTAAAGGGACAATACCACTCTTGCTGGCTTGAAAGGTCCAGAATTTTTTTTTAGCCTTATTCTAAGTACTAGATGATTAAGTGTCCTACCTGTTGTGTAAATTATCCATTACATCCTATTTTACTTGTCCAGAGGGTTCGAAAATATGTTGAAATCCAAGTTGCATTTGAAAGTGTTTACGTTAGGCTTTTCAAACCATGTTGTTACTATGTAGTTGAATTTTTCAATTTTTTAAATTTGGTGTGTTAAGATGAAATTTGTATCATCAATTAATTGGAATATTGTAAAATAGTACAATTTCTTTACAAGAATAAAGTTTGGGACATATTATTCAGTTGCAACAAGAGTAGTATTGGGGCTTTAACACGTTGGCTGCCGACCCTAGTTTGAAGTGTGCGTCACATATGCCGACCATTTCCGGTATTAACTCAAATGCCAGCATACGACTTGTAGTGCGGGACTTGCTAACGGTCATTTTTACCGGATGTTCTTTTTCAGTTTCCGCATCATAAACTACGGTCCATCACCTTTGCCGTGAATTTATATTATTACACCAAGTCAATGATTTTTACTAGGAGTATACTCGTAGCGGCACAGGCGAGATAACCATGACTACAAGTATACCTGTAGTCGGCAGTCAACGTGTTAAACTCCATTACATTTCTTACCATACATGTATATATTATAATTACTTTATCAACAGTAAATGATTGATGAATCCATGATAAACTCATTTGTATGACAAAAAACATTATCGACAATCGACACACACAGGAAAATAACCCTATTTAATTGTAATTTAAACATACATTATGCAATATAGCTGAACCGTGTCCGTACTAATCTATTTATTAAATAGAGAAATCTGATGCCTCACGAGTGGATTACATGTTTGGTCTGGATCAGTTAATTAATGTCTTTAGAATCAAACATAGAGCTACATAATCTGCCTATTGCGGGTCTTCTTGAGGAATGAATAGACAATAGTTATTTAAATTATTAATTAGACATTAAACATGCATTATTCAAGAGCTAAATCTGCCTAGTGCAGGTCTTTATTTGGGCATGAAATGTTTTCTAAAGTATTAATTAGACATTAATTAACTGATCCAGGCCTTAATCAACTTTGGATGGCATCAGATTGCTCCGATATTAAACAGATTAAAACGTTTCAGTGATAAATCAAATATGGCGCGCCCAGAAGCTTCGAGTCTAAGCTTTGATCAACCAGGACCGTGGTTGAAATTATTGCACAAGTCGGCCAAATCTTCTAATGCCAATATCTTCGCTTGCAATAGAGTAATTTGAATGGAATTTTCAAATTATTCATTTGACATCATCTACTTTCGAACTAGTATAGCAAGAATGGCTAGTTCTTATCTATATCTTGAATAATGTAACTTTAATTAACTTATCCAGACCATAATCAACTCTCGATTGTAATGCATTTTTTTTATAATTAAACATAAAAATGGATATCCGGGACTTTTTTTATCGTTTCATTTTTAGTAATGCTGATCGAGACTAGCCTAAAATTCAAAAGCTAATATCTCTATAATTCAAGCCTGGAAATAAGGCACCTGTCACTGACAATGCCAGGCACAGATTCAGGCTTTGCAAAGCCAGGCACTAAACCTCTGGTGCCTGTCATTTTGTCTGGCACTGATTTGTCTTTTTTAATGATATTATTAATACACTAAGTTGAATATGTCAGGGACTATTTCATTAGTGCCCGACATTTTGTCAAATACATCTAAAACCATTATTTCCAGGCATGTCTATAATTACCTTATCTATTTTTACATATAACTATAAGTAAGATCTGTCAACTCTTTATTTTTCTAATCTCCCATTAATGACCCATTCATCACAAAAATTATAATTATGTCAAAATTGAAGGAAATATATCACTAACTATGTACAGATTGTTGGGTTTTTTGATTGTCATTAAGAAAGAAATCTATCATTTATTTTACAATGTGTGATAATAAACAACTACTAATTTAAGAAAACCTTTTTTGTGAATTACCATTAAATTACCATTTACATTGTTTATCTGCAAAGTTATGCTGACCTTACTTTTTGTCGGACGATATGAATTATGACACGTTAAAGATACATTAGTTAGGAGCTAAATCTGCCTATAGGAGGTCTTTCTTTGGGCCTGAAATGTTTTCTAAAGTATAAATTAGACATTAATTAACTGATCCAGGCCTTAATCAATTCTGGATGGCATCAGATTTCTCCAATATTAAACAGATTAAAACGTTTCATCGATACTTTGATTTAATAAATATGGTGGGTTCCAGGCGGTTCTGGTCTTAGCTTCGATCGACCAGGACTGTGGTTGAAATTATTGCTCACGTCTGTCAAACCTTCAAATGCCAATATCTTCGCTTACAACAGAGTAATTTGAATGTAATTGTCAAATTATCCATTTGACATCATCTACTTTCGAACTATTATAGCAAGAATGGCTAGTTCTTTAAAATTCCTTGTGTATAAATTAATTTTAAATCCAGTTGTAATATTGATATTTAATTCACAATCAGAATGTGATATCACTGTGCCCGAGACGACGAATAAACAGTTCCCCATGTATTATAAGGTCCGTGAATAAACAGTTCCCCATTAATTATAAGGTCCGTGATGTTATCATGTCTGTATGTTATTGGTGTACCTGGCAGTTGACCGCTATTTCGCAACAAAAACAACCATTTTACACATTTTGTATTAAGCCATGCCTAATATGGAAGGCGAAGAATTCTATGCGACATCGAGTTTGTGCCACTGTAAATTGGAATTTCTGTAGGAGACTTGAATGAATGAATGAAATGGGGTTTAACGTCCTACGCTTAAGCACCTAACCTGGGCTAATTGAAGACGGGCATACGCCACAGTGTGCAATGAGGGAAATTTTGCCCGGGCAGCGGCGCTACGGCCTACTCTTATATCGAATTCCAACTGCCAAGGGATCTTTTACGTGCACTCCAATTCGTACACGGGACCTCGGTTTTTCGTCCCATCCGAACGACTAGGCAGCTGTCCTTGTCAGGCCCTCCTTCTGCATCACTGACAAGGGGAAATCACGCCAGAAAATCGAGATGAACTTTCTCGGCCAATGCAGGGATCGAACACTCAACCTCAAGGCTAGCGAACCAGCGCCTTATCCACTTAGCCACCGTGATCCCCAGGAGACTTGAAAGGGGTAGTTTCATTACGATTTTAATATGAAGCAATTCAGTAGTGTGTTTAGCAGCCAGATAGTAAAAGTCATACATTATATTTAATTGTATCAATATATTAGATGAAACGACTACCGATTTTCAAAATGTGAATCGGTTTGAGCTAGAAACCGAATCGACTACGACTAAACCGATTAATCATGACAACCCAGACAACCCTATTAAATACAGATCAAAATTTCAACATTCACCATTTTGAAAAAATGACACACCTTACACAAGAAAAAAGGAACAGAGGTATTGGCATGCTGGATCATGCAGGGGGCTTGACAGGTAGCCGTCGGCAGACACTTTATTGTCCACCCATCGACCATTGCTCACCAATGGAAGAGTTGCCGTGCCGATACACGGGACCTGGAGCATCACCTGTATCTACCGCTGTTCAAGATCGCCACAAATCGACTTCAGCTACTGCGCAACAGGTACCAGTAAGCAACTGCTAGTGAGACATCTGTGCCCCCTGGTGCCAGTCCATGCCAGGGTTTCAGCCAGTTGGGGTGCACCTTCCCAGTCCCCCCCCCCCTTTGGTCGACCGTATAAATTGTACTCCCCTTCAAGATTTTTCTGGCAGAAACCCTGCATGCCAAGGCGACTTCAAGCATTTTCAAGAGCTCAGGGTGAACATACCTGATATTGACTTTAGCTAACCCCTGCCTACTTCATGGTTCTCTTAACGTTTCGGTTTTGTCCATTTGTAATATGTAGCTGAATTCTTTCATGAAATTATGTTATCTCGATTTTGTCAATTGTTATAATATGTACATTTGTTTAAAGTTGTTGCAGTAAATAAACTTTGAATTTGGCATTGCTTTTTTTAAAAACTTGTGTTTATATAATTAAAAACATTGTTTATTCAATTACCGGTATTCAATTAATGACAGATGGCTGTGTCGCTGTGTAATACATAACATAAATTCAACTTCTATCATATGAGCTCATTTCTTACAGTTTGGTACACCCTACCAGATCAAATATGCATAGGAACCTTTATTAGGACCCTGAGTGCAAATCTGTGGTTACAAGATTTGACAGTTTCAGGCCTGCCATCAGGGATCCACCAGGGCAGGGATCGGTTAGTGAGCATCAGGAAAATAAATATTAAAATAATAAAATCTGGATTGTTTTTCTCCACGATTAAAGCACAAATCGCCTGATTAAAGTGCTATATGCATACCAATAATGGAGAGCGTGCAAAAACTCACTTAAAAAACTAAAGATGCAATAGAAAAATGTACAAAACGATGCAGGTGTCAAAGCTATTTCTACGAATTGAATGACTTATTAGGCTTATTTATCTCTCGGCGACTGATTTGTTTGGGTCGCGTTTGAAGCAAAGTTCAATACGAATTTTCCAGCTGAAATATCATGATATGTACTTACACTACCATGCCGTATGCACCTTCTCCAATGTATGATAATTTAACGTAAGTTGGGCCGACTTCAAAGACTTGTCCCCGCACCACTTCATAATTTTCATCATTGGTTGATGTTGGTGTATTCAGAGCTGCCATTTTGGAAAATGACGCACGGCATGGCTTTCCTTGTCACGTGACAATAATCTCTGACGTCACCCGTCAAGCTAAAAGCAAGCATTATTTTGACAAATAATTTTCTGATGCATGCTGTTAAATCATTATTGAACAAATAAAACAAAATATGGCCTTGAATGGCGAATATGTTAATCAATCGTTCCGATCCCCTGTAGTTATAAAACACAAACATATAAAGTGTCAGGCTGTTCTAACTTTGTCAGATGACGCGTACGTAAATGGTGTTAGCAGGTGCCCGTGTTGATATTGTGGCTACTGTATATTTTAAAGGGACAGTCTCTTCTTCATGTAAAATACGTGCATTTTTTTTAAGAAAGTGTAGCGTCTTGACACAAATATACCTCACTTGTCAAGAATTTAGGCTATATAGCTGATGAAGTAGCCAGTATATTATTATTATTATTATTTATTAAGAACTTTTATATAGCGCACAATTCACATAGTGCACTTGAATGCGTTTTACAAAGTAAGTAGTAAAACAATATACAACACACAAAGTACAATATATAATTCAGAAATAAAATAAATTAACATACAGTTTAATAAACTTATACATAAAACTGTAAATAATATAATTTATTAGACAGGGCCGGCGGAAGCAATTCTTGATTGGGGGGGGGGGGGCTCCCATCCTAGGTCCAGGGATGTAGCCAGGATTTGCTGAGAAGTTGCAAAAAAAAACAAATTTTGGGAGGGGGGCGTGATCTTTTATGAAAATTTAACCCTTGTTTAATTATTGGTGTATTTCCAGAGCATTTGCTGTCTTTTATTTGCTTCAGTGCAAATCAATTTCCTTTTATATTATATTCAAATTTATATAGGCCTATTCTTAAAATGGTGTTTGTAGTATTTTATGTTATTATTACGGTGGAATGAGAATCAGGTCAGACAGAAGTTGAGAAAGAATAAGAAACATTGACATTATGTATAGGCTAGGATTTAATATAGATTCAGTAGAATTAGGCCTAACCGTAGAATGCGAACATTAAAAATTGATCGTACAACCGAACGTTCGACACCATTTACGACATCCAAACCTTTAACATTGTAGTGTAGTAAATTGGTCTGGGTGACCGTGAAATGAATAGACCTGCACAACTTCTTAATTTAAATAAACATAATACCAATACTTCTTTCTTTAAAATAATTTGGGATAATAGGGTATACTACCACACACAAAAATAAATAATGCCCTGTCAGACATGGTTTGCGTGGGCTTATAGTTACCATGGCTTTGCCGTTTGCCGGGGGTGGTAAATTTCGAGTGCGTAGTCTGAGTAGGCCTACAGAGTGAGAGAAGGACGAAGTCGAGGGGGTTTAAATACGACTGGGCGGCTTTCTTCGATTTTTTCTTTGTGCTAGACGGCAAAAAACTGTGCCGCCCGGCGTGGCTACATCCCTGTAAGTCCCTATAGGCGCAGGTCCAGGGGACGCAATAGCCTGAAGAAAAGAGTACTTGCGGCCAAAGCCCCCCCCCCCCTAGCCCCCCTACTCCGCCGGGCCTGTTAGAAAACTATTAAATAGAAAATAAGACTATTTATATAACATGACCTGGATTAAAATACACTTTTTATATATCACGATCCTGCACGATCTAGATTAAAATACACTTTCTTCGAAAAATACTTTAATTATAAATTAAAAGCTTCTTTTATTAAATGAGTTAAATATTTTTCTTAATATTAAACTTCCTATGCTGTTGACATCTATGATTGAATGATTTTAAAGTGGAATTTCTACCAACCCATAAACAGCACTAACATTTTTCAAAACATAGATCGAGTTGACATGTTCTTTTTTAAATCCCCTGATAATTCATACATGTGATAACTCCCGCAATTGGCGGGAGACTCCCGCTTTTACCCCTTATCTCCCGACCTCCCGATCGGGAGACAAATACTCCCGCTTTTTCATTTCTTGTAATTTTATTTTTTTTGGAGTCAAAATTCTAATAAAACGAGACAGAACTTTTTACGACAACCGTTCGGCAGTTGTGACTATAATTAGTAACACATGTTTTCATATTTGGAATAGGCTAATACCATTTAAATAACACGATAATTATTGTTTTTATACGAAATTAATAAAGTTTAGCAATAAGTTGATTTTAATTAAGTTTTTATTGCTCATTTCGAATTATTTATAAGAATGAGAGGTCGCGTATAGCGTGGGTGACCTGATACATTTCCGATGTTTTCGTATTTAATTTGAAACAATACTATTTTATTATAACGAGATAAAGTAGCCTATTTTCCGATTTCATTTCCATTCGTGTGCACATTAAATACTTTAAATTGGGCATGAATACAAGAGAATTTATTAATTCAGAACATAGCACCACGTGTGCAAGTAACGCAATTTTTAATTGTTGAAAAATACTTGGTGTTAAGCGTCCAGATGTGCGTGGGCTGGGAGGAAACTTCCCCTCATCAAAAGCGTGATGTAAATATATCGTGGGCTCTCGAGTCCCGAGGCGTAAAAATAATGGAATTATGTCTTTCCAGGCAAGTCCTTTATTCATGTAACATAATGCTTACTTCATAAATGAACACTGAGTTGCATTTCGACGTAATTAACCGCGAATATGGGTCTGAGGAACTTGTAATTTTATTTTTACTTATCGTGTTGAAATGCCGTAATCACGATCACATCCCAAACTACGTTAATAATTTTCTAGAAAATTATCCATTGTATACCATTTTCAAGTGCTCGGCAGGCACACTTACCATGCTCCGATTTTGTTGATTTTAATAGCATCGAAACGACAATAAAACGAACTTTTGATCGGTCGGGAGTACAATATTGACAAATCGCCTCAAAAAAAGATTTCGTGATTGAATTGTTCAACTTACAAAAAATGCCGGATATATCGAAATGCCAACAAAGCATGAAAAAATAATATTAATAATAACAAATTTCAGCGTAACGTCAAAACACGGGAAATTTACGTTTATGAAATTGATAAAATGAACACACACACGCAAATTATATCAAACCAATAAAAAGGATATCTGCTTCCAAAATATTTAAAAATTATTACACAAAATTAAATAGCCAGTGTATGACGTTACCGTTAATTTTAAAAGGGGTAACAAATAATATTTGAATATAAATATAAAGACATGAGTATGACAAATATATAAACAATGTAAATTAATTTGTCTTTTATTCATGGTGGGTGGGTAATTTTAACGCGCGATAAAGTCTCCCTCTTTTGACCTTAATCTCCTGACATTTTTACAAAAATCTCCTGACATTTTACCTGTGGCCAATCACATGTATGATAATTCAGTGTCATATTTGTACGGCTTCGTTTAAAGAGAGATAGAGAGAGAGAGAGAGGGGGGTTTAACGTCCACTCAACACAACTAGGTCATTTCGGGACTAACACATGGTTTTAATTTTATTTCAATAATTCGCTTGCGCGTAGGGGTCATTAGCAGTGGGAGGAAACCGGGGTGCCCGGAGGAAACCCACGGGGTTGAGAAGAAGGCGCCCCTATCTCCATGCCACATACGCTCGGCACGAATATTCGCTCGTCGAATATAATTCGAATAGCAATCACAATATTCGAATAATTTCGAATATCTACATTATTTATTCTATTTGCGTTCAAATATTATTAAAGGCGGCGTTCTTTGTCACATTTACATTCAAAGCTTATTTCGATTACCCACAGTAAATATTTCTAAGGATTACTTAACTGCAGAGTGTATGTAAGGTGGGGGGGGGGTGTTGGCGTGTGTGCGATGGGTCATAGGATTTGTCATTGGTTCAACTATCGTATCGATTCGCCGGTTGCACGTGACAAGGAGTAGGATCGCCAGTCCAACCTTGTGGGTTTTCTCCGGGTCATCCGGTTTAATCCCACTGCTATAGACCCCTACGCGCAAGCCAATTATTGAAATAAAATTGAACTATATGTTATTCCCGAAATGTCGAGTGAACCATAAACCCCTCACTCTCCCTGTCTCTCTGTCTGCCTCTCGTTGTGTGTCTTTCTATCTCTGTCTGTCCGTCTCTATCTATCTCTGTCTCTCCCTGCCCCTCTCGCTGTCTTCCCTCTGCCTCTCTGCTTGTAGAGACAGTTATACGGTAACTAGCCAGGGACCCCGATGATGAATTCTGATTCTGGGTGAAAGCTAATTTTTAGTGTGTGACATCCTTGAAAAACTTTACATTATATCTGAACACATGTGAAGCGAAACTCACTATACGACGTCATCTGTATGACATTGTGATGCATTTGCTTGGATTTGTCAGGAAGAAACATGAACCAAATTCATTACCAACATAAAGAGACTGTTTTCTGCTTATATAGAAAAGCAACTAGACGACAATGATTTCCGCAAAATGCTGCAGTGCTAGACCCACGAATGAACGAGATTCCCTTGGTTTCGGATGCAGCGCGGAAGAATTCCTATTCATTGGCGATGGAAAATCTTGTTTTGATGACGTGGAAGGCCGAGTTCTTGTGTACAAATTGGCTGTTTACGTAAAAGATCAACTGGCAATTGCAAAAATATTTTATTGTGCTTTGTTCACGAGTCAACAGAGATTTCACGTATTTAATAATTGATTAGGAATTAATTAATTGAAAATATTCAAATAGTATTCGAATACTATTTGAATACTAATTTCAAGACCCGTCGAATATTCTAATAGTATTAGTGTTCGAATATCCGAACATCAGGGCTTGAAACCACAGCTGCAAGCCATAGGTGGCCGGCCAGCTAGAGGTCGAGATAGTGAGGGCTAACTTCAGGGCCGGATTAACCATGGGGCACCATGGGGCACAGGCCCCAGGGCCCCCCACATTAGGGGGCCCCCACAAAAGTTTTTACTACGATTTTTGTCTTCAGCACCCCTAAAAATCCATGGAAAGATATATTCAAAGACAAAACAGCAAATAAATGGCCTGGTTGTCTGGTTGTGGGGCCCCCCACACATTTTTTTAGTCGCGTCTAGTCACCTCCTCTAGAAATGCCATCATTTCATAGCACTCACATTTATCACCACGTCCGGATTAACCATGGGGCATAGGCCCCAGGACCCCAAACACTAGGGTCCCCCCACAAAAAATCTTAGTTGCGTCCAGCCCCCTCCTCTAGAAATGCCATCATACCATAGCACTCGCATGGATTGGTCTACTGAAATAACACTAAAATGCGCTAATTTTATTTTTTTCTAAATGGCTCCACACAAGTGCCTGAAATGCCAGGAAATCATGTTTCCGGCCTCCAATTAATGAAAATTTCCAGAAAAATAAGGCGTCCCCTCCAAAAAAATTGACAACCTTTCAATTATAAAATAATACACTTGATTATGATCACATAGTGATGCTCCTGGGCACTGATGAGTCGGTCGGTTTTAATGGCGCCTACACCTGATCCAAACTTTCTTATATCTCTTATGTGGAGGCTATCGGGCACCACCACAGGCGCGGACCCAAGGTGCGGACACCAGAAGCGAATGCCTCTCACAAAAAATCTGCCGCCATATAAAATACAAAATTGCCGCTCAGATATCACCCAAATGGCAGAAAAACGTGTTTCCTGCATCGTTATTTTAAAAAATTTTTACTGGAGGACTCCAGACAAGGATGCCATCTCCAAAGGCGAAGGGTCTCTCCTATCGGCGTCTGACCCTCCACATGACATTAAAGGGTTCGTTTTGGTCGCCCTTATTCACATTTGACAGGCACGCCACCAAATTTTGTTCTGGTCGCCCTATCCACGTCGCCTGCTGGTGTTTCGGACTAGTTCTAGTTTAGAGGATAAGGAGTTTCTCATTTTGGTGTGCTTACCATCAATGAATGAATGAAATGGGGTTTAACGTCCTACTGTTATGCACTTAACCTGAGGTAATTGAAGACGGACATACGCCACACAGTGCTATGAGGGAAATTTTCCCCGGGCAGCGGCGCTACGGCCTACTCTTATATCGAATTCCAATTGCCAAGGGATCTTTTACGTGCACCCCAATGTGTACACGGGACCTCGGTTTTTCGTCCAATCCGAACGACAAGGCAGGTGTCCTTGTCAGGCCCTCCTTCTGCATCACTGACAATCGAACACCCGACCTCCAGGCTAGCGAACCAGCGCCTTATCCACTTAGCCACCGTGATCAAATAAGAAATAGCGCTGCCGAAATGGACATACGGGAGCGACGTTGATTGCAGCTCCAAGCCCCCCACCCCCACGTACACACACGCACCGTTCCGCACTCAGGGCATTATAGCTGGTCGGATAGCCGTGGCGATAGAGAGGCGGCTTCTCACCAATGCAACGAGGGTTCAATCCCAGCTCAGGGCATGAACTTTATCGTTGTAAGTGAGAGGGATATTCGGTCTCCCGTCCGATCAGGCAGGTTTCCCCCGAGTTCTTCGGTTTCTTCCTGCAGTAATGATCGAAATCATTCGCACGATCTGTGCCAAGGGCCAAATTTGAAAAAGGCCTCAGGCCTAATTTGCTACCCTTGTAAAATGACGTGATTATTATTATTATTATTATTATTATATTGGCGTCCCCAACACTCTGCTGCACCCCCACTTCTACAATCTTACATACGGCTCTGCCTTCGGCGCTCGCGGTCGGTGATCAGGGGCCCCCCAATTACTAGAAAGTATTCGAAATGCCTGGAAATCGCGTCTACGGCCGTCTGGTTTTCAAAATTTTCTGGGGGAGGCCCCCCCCCCATTGACCCGCCGTCGGGCATGTAATTGTCGCGAAAATATGCTGCCCCCCCCAAACAAGTTCCGTCCCGTACGCCTATGGTTACAGGTCTCGAGTTGGGACATACATAACTGGAGTTGATAGAGAATAGGTTTAACGTCCACTCAACACAACTAGGACATTTCGGGACTAACATTTGGTTTAATTTTATTTCAATAATTCGCTTTCGCGTAGGGGTCTTTTAGCAGTGGCAGGAAATCGGAGTGCCCGGAGGAAACCCACGAGGTTGAGAAGACGTCCCTATCTCCATGCCATATACGATCACACCAGGGCTCGAAACCACAGCCGCAAGCCAGAGGTGGCCGGCCAGCTAGAGGTCTAAGCGCGGCACTCTAGGCCACCCCCACCCCCAGTCTTGAGTTGTGTTTGGTTGTCATGTTTGATCGTAGGGCTCTCTCAAGTCGTCGAACAGTCTGGAAATAATGATACCGGTTATAGTCCCGATAACGTCTATACGTAGTAACGGTGTGTGACCGGACGATGTCCTATTTATCGTCCGATCACACAGTGTTACCACAGTAACCACTGGCAGCGGACAGACATTAATGAAGTAGTTCCTGCCATTTTTGACTTTGTACCGGACGTATTTTAAAGGGCTACCGGTATATGAGTAACACTGATACCGCCAACTCCACATCAAATCTATATAGGTCAGACATACATGTAATGACAGGTGCCCAAGGAATGAGAGAAATTGGGTTTAACATCCACTTGACATAAACTATATGTAGGTCATTTCAGGACTAACATATAGCTCAATGATTTTTCAATAATTCACTAGCGCATATGGGTCTTTAGCAATGTGAGCAAACCGAAGGACTCCTCCCCTAAATAATTTGTTGGGTGTTTTGCACTTAACCTGAGCTAATTGAAGACAGGCATACGCCATACAGTGTGCTATGAGGAAAATTTTGCCCGGGCAGTGGCGCTACGGCCTACTCTTATATCGAATTCCAACTGTCAAGGGATCTTTTACGTGCACTTCAATGTGTACACAGGGCCTTGGTTTTTCGTCCCATCCGAACGACTAGGCAGCTGGCCTTGTCAGACCCTCCTTCTGCATCACTGACAAGGGGAAATCACGTCAGAAAATCGAGATGAACTTTCTCGGCCAATGCAGGGATCGAACACTCGACCTCCAGGCTAGCGAACCAGCGTCTTATCCACTTAGCCACCGTGATCCCCTGGGTGTTTGGAAAATAGTGTAGGACATGTCCAGAATATACGGGCGAAATCCTATCACTGATCCATAGCTGTGGGAAGAAACCAAAGAACCCGGAAGAAACCCCACATACTCCATTTCATGTAGAACAGGGGATTCAAAGCCAAGCCAGTTGACTCCATGACGGGTCGTATGCTACAGCACGCACGCTAACAATTCAGCCATCCACCCGCCAAAAACCCAAGAGGTCAGACAAGCGACCCCCTGCCTTGAAAGACATTATGATCTAAATTTAAAGCGCACACATCAGACCATTTCCGCCCCCCCCAAAAACCCCAAGAGGTTAGACAAGCGACTCCGCCTTAACAGACCTTCTGATATAAATTTAAAGCGCACACATTAGACCCTCTGCCCCCCGCCCAACTATTACAACTGAGTTGAGAACACAGACCATTGAAAATCAGAAGCGTTTTTAATTTGATACAAAATAACATAATGATATTAATTATAATAATAAAGAGATATTATTCTACAGCCAATACTCTGAAAAATATACAGCGGGTCGGTTAAACAATGGGTAAGGATTTTTTTTCCATCCACGGCATTGGAGCCAGGTGTTATGACGTCACATGTGGATTGTGGGTTAGAATAAGGGTTAGGGCCTGCAGATTTCGTCAGAGTCTCGAGATGTAGACAGGACTAGCCCTAACCCTAAGTTCCTAACCCTGGGCCAATATGTGGATTGTGGGCTAGGGTAAGGGTTAGGGCCTGCAGATTTCGTCCGAGTCTCGAGATGTAGACAGGACTAGCCCTAACCCTAAGTTCCTAACCCTGGGCCAATATGTGGATTGTGGGTTAGAATTAGGGTTGTGGCCTGCAGATTTCGTCAAGAGTCTCAAGATATAGACAGGGCTAGTCCTAACCCTAACCCTGGGCCAAGCCTAACCCTTATCCTAGCCCACAATCCGCATATGACATCATAACACCTGGCTCCAGTGGATGGAACAAAAAATGCTTACCCATACAATGAGTATTTCTCTAAAGGGGTTGTTTACTCCTGTTTTGTACAAAGTGTATTTAAAGGACACTACAGACAACAGGCAGACATTTTGTCGAATTCTAACTAATCGTGAAAACAGAGGATTGGTATAATATCGAGTCTGGATCAATCTGATTAAAACACAGATCCAATTATCACGTTTCTTTTTGTTTTTAATAGTTCAAAATTTCGTTTTTACTTGTCTTTAATCTCTCCATCAAAAGTATAAAAAAAAAATGAATGAATGAATGAATGAAATGGGGTTTAACTTCTTACTGTTATACACTTAACCTGAGCTAATTGAAGACAGGCATACGCCATACAGTGTGCTATGAGGGAAATTTTGCCCGGGCAGCGGCGCAACGGCCTACTCTTATATTAAATTCCAACTGCCAATGTGTACACGGGACCTCGTTTTTTTGTCCCATCTGAACGACTAGGCAGCTGTCCTGTATAAAAAAAGAAACGAAACATAGATCTATATTTGAATGAGATTGATATCAAGCCTGCATCAATGTGATTAAAAGAGATCTATATCATTGTCTCGTTTATTTATACTTTCGATGACCTACACTACATGAAGATCTGACCAGGTGTACTGGGAGGTCTCATCAAAAGTCATACGAGCAGCTTTTGACCCTATGATGTGATGTGACCTTTCTAGGGTTTTACCATTCTGTTCAGACAACGTCAAGAAGTGAACGTAACAGAACAAATTCCTCACATCATCATCCAGATCCTTGTGTAGTAAAGACAAGTGAAACAGGCCCCGGGCTGGTATAGTTTGTGTGATAATTTGTACACGACAAAGCCTTGAGACAGTTGTCTTATGTCCACGCTTGAATAATATGCTATCTTTCAAAGGACAATGTTGGGGTCTTCGCGAAGAATGTCACAGAACTGGTTAAGCACAGAAATGACCTATAATAGAGAATTAATAAAAACAAGGGATTGCACAGATTTATTCTATTCTTCGAGTTTTCCCTTATCTTGTGATAGTCCATTCTTTTTACGAATATTTTGTTTGGAACAAATATCCCCTCATTCACAGTCTCATATAAAACATTTTCTTCTTAACTCGTTGGTCCCATTTTACTACCAGCCTAGGACCTTATTCTCGAACACCTGAGCCAAAATATTTAATGAAGGCTGTGATTTCAGGGATCGAGAGTTTAAAATGCTAGAACAAATTTGAGTTCTTAGCCAAGCACAGGGTAGAATTCTTACTATATTTGAGTTCACGTTTTTGTGAATAAGGAAGGCACCAGAATCTGACCAGATTAACAGAACAAATTTGATTAACAGAACAAATTTGAGTTCTTAGCCAATCAAAGGGTAGAATTCTTACAATATTTCAGTTCACGTTTTTTACGAAGAAGGAAGGCATCAGATTAAATGCCATGAATTCGTACAAAATGTTGCTGAGTCTGTAATTGTCATCTGGAGGTGATAACTGTCATGAGAGGCACTACGTACACTACATAAAATTGTCTATAAAAAAATCGGAGATGAATGATTTTATATACAAAACTAGGCCTACAATTGACACACTTCTATTAAGGTGAGGAACATGAAATTTGCATAATAGATAATATTTATGAATCAGGCAAAATTTAATTTACAAATGTACCGGTAAAATTACGATTAACTGCTGAAATCGGAAGACAAAACCATAGCCGCATTTATTATCTTCAAAATAAAGTACTCTAATTATTGCATATGGCCAATTAAATATATAAGTTAAATGTACACTTCAGTCAGTCAATATTTGATGTTTTTTTTTGTTTACTCCACATTTGCTATATATTTTATTTTTAAACAAAAGAACAATTCTGAGCATTATACTAATTTTTATATATAATATATAATATATATTTCAAAGTGTTTATACACACCCACAAATTTAACTGTAGGCTACTTAAAATGTTCTAAGATTAAAATTTCATCGCATGTAAATTGTGTGACTGGTCAGTTCGTCAGCTGGTCAATTTCAATGTCAGTCAGTCAAGACCGACACATATGCTTGAAATGAGAGCCTGGGAATAGTTCAGCTCAGTCAACAGTAAGCATGCATTAGGTTGCCTTATCAATTACAAGGTTTGAAAGTTGAGAATGCTTTGTGAACTTGAGGCCTGCTGTGAATTATTACATGTACAACTAGTGAACTGTTAGCTAAGCTGCGGAGTCACAAGAATTGAAATCAGGTAAAAGGGTTTAATATTAATCTATAATAAGACAACAAAGACCTATACAACAGGTTTGTTTCAAAGTCACTCAATTTTTTTAAAAAAAGAAGAAATTTTTTAACAAGGGGCAATAACTCCTTATAACTTCAACAAGGGGCAATAACTCCTCATAACTTCAACAATGGTAAATAACAAAAATAATTTATACATTGTACATCAATTGGTGATGAATTATGTAACATGTTCCTCAATATATGACCATCCTTAGCAACCACAGGCTGCTCAATTAAGTGTTTATCAAAACCCTTCAGGCTACCATGAATCTAGGCCCAAGTTACTGTGAATCAAGGTCCAGTAAACAGGTTACCAGTGTCTAGGCCCAATAAACAGGTTACCGTGAAGCTAAGCCTGGTAACCAGGTTACCTTTGATCTAGGCCCGGTGACCAGGTTACCTTGAAGCTACGCATTATAACCAGGCTACCATGAATCTAGGCCCGATGACCAGATTACCGTGAAGCTAAGCTGGTTACCATGAATCTAGGCCCGATGACCAGGTTTCCGTGACGTTAAGCCTGGTAACCAGGTTACCATGAATCTAGGCCCGATGACCAGGTTTCCGTGACGTTAAGCCTGGTAACCAGGTTACCATGAATCTAGGCCCGATGACCAGGTTTCCGCGACGTTAAGCCTGGTAACCAGGTTACTATGAACCTAGGCCCGATGACCAGGTTTCCGTGACGTTAAGCCTGGTAACCAGGTTACTATGAATCTAGGCCCGATGATACAAGATGACAAAACAATTACTAAAGCAAAACTAAAGCCCTTTCTACCATCGTGCAAAAAGACAAAAAAAAGACAGGATAACAAAGTCTTAAATAAAAATCTAACACAACAAAGATACAATATAATTTTACAAAAATATCGGTAGCTGAAACGACCTAGAAGATAACATAGATGGGGTAGAAGCTGAGTCAAATAAAACTCTTTAACAATCTCTAATTTCTTATGATGGCAAGACTAAGCCAACAATTTCTAGTATATGGCCTTATGAATAATCATTTTCTTGAAGATGCTGAACTTATAATATATTAACAATCATAGTGATGCTTGAATTAAATACAAATCTTAATCAAAGCTTCTACCCCCTTCGATTTTACTCCTTAAATATGTAAATATTTGGTAATACCCAAGCCTGGAAATAAGGCACCGGTCACAGACACTGTCAGACATAAATTCAGGTTTTGTCAGGTGTCAGTGATTTTGTCTGTTACAGATTTGTATTTTTTTATCAAAGTTGTTATTGATAATTTTAACGGGAGCGTATCGTTGTGTCACCGTGCCGCCGTCCCTTATTGTATAGGGTTAGGGTACCCTAACCCTAACCCAACGGGCGGCATAACGGGTACCTCCCATTTTAACAAATGTCTGACACAATGTTGATAAATGTCTCCTGCTAGTCCATAATTTGTTCAGGAAAACTAAAGTCCTTATTTCCAGAGTTGGTAATACACATAATGATCGATCACTCATATAAATTATTATAATTCTTGGCTCTTTATATATTGTTATCATTGGTCTTAACCACTCGTCAAATCTCGACAGATTCTGGTACCTTACATCTAGACTCGACTGTATGACAGTAAGTGATATGTACCTACACCCATACATTTGTGATGCGACTACCGGTTTACTTCAAACAGGAAAATTTGTCGCTTTAACAAAAAAGTCCCAAATTGCCTCTTTTGTAGAGTGTATATACCTAAATAAGCAAATATATTGTCTCAAGGCTGCTGGTTGATCAAATTCCCTGGTAATTTCACAAACCCAATTCTAAATGTGATGTTTGTTGATATAATACACACTCCGCAAAAATCTCAATGGGGGCAGCCATTTTTTGCTTTCGGAACTATTAAAATAGATCAAATATGGTGGAAATGGTCATACAGCTGAGATTAAGATGCGTAGAATCTGTCGAGGTTCGCCGAATGTGGTCTTAACATACAGGTAAGCAATCTATTCATTTGAAGCAGATCTCCTTATAAGGAGTCTTATGAATAAACATGCAAGCAATCTGTTTGTTTGAAGCAGATCTCCTTATAAGGAGTCTTATGAATAAACATGCAAGCAATCTGTTTGTTTGAAGCAGATCTCCTTATAAGGAATTTATGAATAAACATGTAAGCAACCTGTTTAAAGCAAACCTCCTTATAAGGAGTCTTATGAATAAACATGTAAGCAACCTGTTTAAAGCAAACCTCCTTATAAGGAATTTATGAATAAACATGTAAGCAACCTGTTTAAAGCAAACCTCCTTATAAGGAGTCTTATGAATAAACATGTAAGCAACCTGTTTAAAGCAAACCTCCTTATAAGGAGTCTTATGAATAAACATGTAAGCAACCTGTTTAAAGCAAGCCTCCTTATAAGGAGTCTTATGAATAAACATGTAAGCAATCTGTTTTAAAGCAAACCTCCTTATAAGGAGTCTCGTAATAAGACAGATAAGCAATCTACATGTTTTTTGTTTGGAGAAAAAACTCCTTATTGTCGAACAGGTAAGCAATCTGCTTGGAGCAAATCCCCTTATTAGGAGTTTTGTTAATTTAGGCAACATCAATTTGAACATCTAGTCTCTGTGGGAGTACCTATTACAATTTAGCTTCTTATTTCTGGGGAGGAAAACAAAATAACTCAAAAACAAAAAGTACATGTTTGTTTTGTTTTTTTTAAAAGGCTTTTCCCCCATATTTTTTTAAGTTTCCAAGGGTAATCAAAAATTTGTTCAGCAGACACAAGTGACTTTTAATTTATCGAGACTTAAAAATTATTTTGGTTTAGCCTAAGAATTCATTGTTCGGTTTTCCGACTAATTTTCGAACCCTAAAAAAGATTTACGAAAAGCTAATAAGAACAGAAATTAATTCAGTAAAAATTTCAATAATATTCATTACAAGTACAAGACACAGATAAATAAATCTTGATATATCTCTCTCTATATATTTTCTTTGAATTGGCCTAGTTAAAAAAATAGTGATAAAATGTTAAATGCTTCCATATGAATGATAGGCTACCCTATACGACGACGTACAAATATTAACTGTACGTCTCTAAATCTGCCATAAGAAAATAAATAACATATTAATTCCTCGAGTTTCTCGCGAACCGATGAATCTGATATATATACAAGTATTGAGAATTGTGTATTGAGAAATTAATACTTTGTTGTTTTCTTTGTGGTCATCAAATACCAATATTTATTTATGATGTATTATTTCATACATATACATCAGGACACTGGACGTCATATAAATAAATATTATTATATTATGGCCACAGAGATAACAACACAGTATAAATTTTTCTAAATACACAATTCTCAATACTTAAATATATATCAGATTCGTCGGTTCGCGAGAAACTCGACAAATTGTTCTATTTCAATTAAACAAATATTCTAAATAATACATGTATAGCGTATGATAATTCAGCTCTACTAGAAATTTCAGCAATAAATATAATCTAGAGTTACCTCCCTTGACGAAATATTTCTTTTAAAAATAAAGCACAAAAAAGAATGCACTGATAATATTACGGTGAATTTCCTGAATTAATTCAAAATGATTTGATGCCTGATAATTAATGTTATTGTATGGGACTCAAAAAAACAATAGGACAATTAAAGCTGGACTATATTATATTTTGATAATTTCTTAAAGATGCATTACGTAAAAGGTAAATCTGACTATTGCTGATCTTACTTTTTGGTTCAAATGTTATATAAACTACTATTTAGACATTTATCACCACATGACAATAATAAATAATATCCAGAAACCAGTGTTGGGATTTCAAAATTTTAGCTGTCGGACATTTTTTCCTGAAAATAAAGGGACACAACTCTTATCGTTATTTAAGCAGGTGTTTTCAAAGCGCTACACAATTTAATTACGAGCCTAGAATCAACTCTCTAGAACATCAGATGGAAGAGATTTAAATGGATTAGAACGCCTGTGAGATTTTAAAATTTAATAATACAATTGATAATCAAGACTAAATCTTGTTTGTCAAGTATTGTTGCTACGATAATAAACGATCTACGTCACATTTTCAAACAGTCATAACTACAGCAAGATTAAAGGAATTTGAATGAAATTTTCAATATATTTATCTTTCATTTTCTTTTTCTGAACTATCATATACCATGAAATGAAATGTCAGCTCTTTATCTAATCTTTAATTAAACTATCAAAGCAAGAACAGTCAGTTCTTTATTTAAATCTTACATAAAGCATCTTTAATATAACTATTATAGCAAGAACAGCCAGCTCTTTATCTTTATTTAAATCTTGCATAATGTATCTTTAATTTAACTATCATAGCAAGAACGGTCAGCTTTTTCTCTTTATCTAGATCTTACATAATGCATCTTTAATTTAACTATCAAAGCAAGAGCGACCACTCAGTTCTTTATCTTAATCTTTCATAATGAATCATTAACGGTATTCCCTACACTGGTCTCTACTCGTCCAGATCTATTGACAAGTTATTTTTAAATCCTGCAGGTATTTTTCAAACCTGATGTGCCGCCGTGCCGGTATAAAAAAAAATTAACAAGAGTAAACCAAATGACTATACAAAGAAAGAAGATAAATATTTAATGCTGCCAATAGCAATACCATTCATTTCCATGACGACTCAAATTCAATTTCATTTAATCAATCGTCTCTTTACTTACAGTTCTATCCAACAGACTAGAGTTATCTTCCCCTGTGTACGATCTTTCAGGGAAAACGCTACTCGATTCAACATACTCAAATTTAAAATTCGCAATTTAAAAAATAGTGACGATCGTATTAAATGGGTTATATATCGCAAGCAATCACGACAGCCGAATCATGTATTTAATAACGTCACGATTTTGCTCACACAACCTCCATTATTGAGATTGACAGAAGAGAATACAAGGTCACTCGATTGTAATTATGTCTATTTGGAACGTTCCTGACAGACAATTAAGCATCCCCCGCAAGAATTTCTAAGAAGGAGAAGATAATCCACCTATCAGACAGAACAAAAGTTTAAGCCAATCGAACGAAGGGAGGCAATTGTTATATATATATATATATATTGTGATTATATACATATTATGACACGTTTTAATAAAAAAGACACCATTAAGACCTGACATTCAATATAATAGATTCTGTCGTTAAGAATAAAAAATCACCTGCTTCAATTTTATTATCAAATTTTACTATTTTTGTGGCTAATGCTCCTAATTCCACATCCTGAACAAAAAAAAACCCTTTTGACAAAATGTTTCCACAAGAAACAAATTACGGCAAGATCCCATTATAACATCGGCTACACTGACAAGACCTGCTAGGTAAGGTTGTCTAATATAGGGTGTTATCGGACAACCCAAATAAGGTCAATCGCGATTAACAGGCCAAGTCCAGTGAATTGAAGGAACACGAAAAGGAAACAGCTGTCCGAATCCAAATACCCTAGTCACAGATTTTAAAGTGAGACCCTTATACTATTATCTAACATTATATTATATATATATACAAGGACTTCACAATAAAACTGTTGGTCGCCATGGTTACACCAGGCCTTATAAGGAATCCTGACTGCATAGATGGGTTTTAATGTAAAAAATAAAAAAAATGTTTAGGGTCAAAAAGATTAATAAATATTGCGTTCAAAATCAATTAAAAAGGGATTAGTGACAATGAAGTACACATGTACATGTAATTAATATGGCTTCTTGATTCAAAATTAATTAATTCTTATCCGTGATGCGTGAACCACATTTAAGACTAGGCTTGTTCGATATCTGATTAATTATAAAATGACTATACAATAAGATTATGATGTGTGGCAAATCAGAATTAATTTTACATTTTAACAATTTTCGTCTCCTTCCTCATCGTGCATGTCTTCTTCGTCGGTTTGTTGTTGTTCCACCTTGGCCAGCCGATCTTCTAATTGTTGAATACGTTTATCCTGTTTTTTTACTATGTCTTGAAGCGATTTTAAATCTTTTACTAATTTTTCAGGATCAAATCCGTCTTTTAGAAAGTCTAAGGTTTTCTGAGGCAACTGAAATTAGAAAAACAAACATAAGTCAAATGAATAACAAACTTGACATGGGGTTAAAACAAGAAAAAGGTAGAAAATATATTCATTTATCTTCAGAAAGATAATATGTGACAAAAAGAAAAATAAATTAATGGGCCAAACCAAGGCGATAAATTAATCTTGATATACATGTATAAAACCGCTGAACATCAGAAATGAATGAATGAATGAATGAATAAATATGGTTATATGGCAGTCAGCTCATCACATTAATATTTTAATATTGAGGGAAATGAAATGAAATGAAATGAAATCAGACATAAGATTCTATTCCAGGCAAGTATAGGTTGTCCCTTGTCAGGCCCTCCGTAATGCAACACTGACAAGGGGGAGCAACGACAGAAATTTCACAATGAATTTTCTCAGCTTATGCCATGAGCAAACACGGTAGCTCTAGGTTAGCTGGCCAATGTCTTACTGAGGCGCCGCAGCTCTGGCAGTTAAGAGATTTTTTAATCTTCTGTAAACTACAGTATTGTGAAAGAAGATCCTGCACACGAGATATCATGAGTAGGATTTGTGACCTAACGGTTGCAGGTTCGAGACTCTAATTGTGCTTCGAGCTCTTGTGTCCTTGAATAAGACACTTTATCCCAGTATTCCAGTCTACCCAGCTGTAAATGGGTACCGGTAGGATGGTGTATGTATAACACAAACAACGGTTGCGCTCTATGGGCAGCATATGTTGGGGCTCTTTCAAAGAATTAAAGAGTTCAGTCGTAAATGGAGGTAATAAGGCTTTACCTGTATCCTAGAACCGGGATAGTAATTGTGAGGCGCTTTGAGCACATATTTGTGGATATAGCGCATTAAAAAATACGCCCATTATGATCCCAAAAATCTGCAACATCCTGCAGAGCCTTTACACGACAGTCATACCTACAAGTGCTGGGTAAAAACTTTTGATGGGGGCTCGATCAGTTAATCGGATTAATTTTGACTTTGTTTGCTTTAATCAAACATTAAATAATCAATTGATTACATTTCAGCATTAATCAAGCTAGAAAGAAGTTAAAAGTCTGAAATGAGTTATAGTCTAAAATAAAGTTATAGTCTAAAATAAAGTTATAGTCTAAAATAAGTTATATTCTAAAAATAAGTTATAGTCTAAAAATAAGTTATAGTCTAAAATAAAGTTATATTCTAAAATAAAGTTATAGTCTGTAATAAGTTATAGTCTAAAATAAGTTATAGTCTAAAATAAGTTATAGTCTAAAATTAAGTTATAGTCTAAAATAAAGTTATAGTCTGTAATAAGTTATAGTCTAAAAATAAGTTATAGTCTAAAATAAAGTTATATTCTGTAATAAAGTTATAGTCTGTAATAAGTTATAGTTTAAAAATAAGTTATATTCTAAAAATATACTCAAATAAGTTATAGTCTGAAAAAAAGTTATAGTTTTAAAAAAAGTTATAGTCTAAAATAAGTTATAATCGGAAAATAAGTTATAGACTGAAAAAAAGTTATAGCCTAAAATGAAGTTATTAGACCAGAGGCTCTGGGAGAAGGGGGGTATTATCGGAAAAGTGGGCGAAAAAAGGGAGTTGACTTTTCAAGAAGCATTTTCCTCAGGAATCTGAAAATGGTAGTTGATCAGTCAGGCAAGGGAGCGTTCAGGAGTTATCGAGGTCAAAAGGTCACCAGAGGGTAAAAGGAGTAGGGGGGTATTATCCAAAAGGGGGCAAAAGCAGGAGTTGACTTTTCTAGAAGCATTTTTCCTCAGGAATCCAAAAATGGTGGGTGATCAGTCAGGTGAGGGGCTGGCTTATGAATTTAGCCTTTTCTGATGCTGTCTGTCACAGATTTCTTGTTGGAACTCAGCTTAATCATTGAATAAGTGATGAAGGATAATTTGTGAAAGTTATAGTCTAAAAGAAAGTTATGTTACAGTTTTAAAAGATGCGAACGATGAGCAGCGGTTTTAAACAAGAGGTAAAAAAATAAATAAATTCAAGAAATATATAATTATTAAAATAAAGAGGTTAATTAATTTTAATTAATAAAATCAACTGTTAATTGAATATCCAATAAATAAGCATGCTTCTATATTCATAAATATAAAACCAACAGTGAGTATGATGTCCCCTGCCTAAAGCCTAAATTATCGAACTTTTTTCCGCCAGTGATGCAATGAAATTATATACCAACTTCCGACTCCCCAACTCCACCTCAAAGAGAAGTAGAGTTTTTGTGTTCATATTTTAACCCGTTAAGTACGTAGGTCATTATATAACTGCCACTCACAGTGCAGTGTGTAGGGAGTAATATAACGCATTAGAGGTATTTTCCCCAACCTTTTCGTAGAACACAGTAGTACATAGTTCTTCCGTCACTTCCTCAAATTAATTACAATAGGGGGTAGTTAACTTTTTAAAAACGTCAAGCTTAACGGGTTAATACTCTCTCATTTTCTCTTAAAGGCAGGGGACAATTCAAAACCAAATTCAAAATAAACCAAAATACAAGAACTATAGAACAGTATATAAGTATATTATTGAACCAAACGAAATCCACACTTCAAGCTAAATAATATCTTTCTTATATTATTAGTACACACCACACACAAAACATTATTACTCATTGGTAATGACTAACAAATATTAGAAGGAATGGACGGACCCTTTTCAAATTATATAGACCTGTAGCCAAAATTTCTAGCTTGCAAGGAAACACAATTCCGCTACATGGTCCTCCCTAATAAACAAACTATACATTTTTGGAAAGCTTATAACATCAGGAAGACAAATCCAGAGAGTTCCGAGCAAAAAGTCTGCACTTACTTGATTTAGCTTTCCAAAAATTTATAGTTTGTTTATTAGGGAGGACCATGTAGCGGAACTTGACGCTAGAAATTTTGGCTGCAGGCCTAACACTAGACTGGTGGCCAGTCTCCTCCACACACCTAAAATTTGCCAGTCCTCTCAAAAAGAAAACCCGAAATAAAACGTAATCTCTAGAGACTGGGCAAATAGAGCTTCATTCTCATCTAGTAGGTCAACCTGCATTATGTAGGTCGTGTGACGTCATGCACGTGATCACGACATATCTAACAACAACGTGACGTCAACCTTCAGACGGTCTAAGCATGACTGCTTTGCACTCCAGTCGAGACGCATGTTTCATGTCACGTGACTCGGGGCTTGCTTGATAACTGTCAATCATTCCAAATAAGGAACAACGTAAAACATGACAGGAACGCCCATTTTATTGCGAAGCTCGCAAATTGTCCAGTCTCTGGTGCTGGTTACAGGTTTACTCAAATTTTTTTTTTTATACAAATGGAAACGAAAGTGTTGGTTTACTAAAAATTAATATTTTTATATAAATCGAAATGTAAAATAAATAGAAGAGACTGGGCCAGTCTAGCCTAACACTCATACATCTATTTCTTATATGCCCCACACTCAAAGTGAAAACTCGACAAATCCCATTTATCTTTGAATGCTTTTAAGATTTACATCCATTGTTTAAATTAGTCAATTAAATTTTTCGTCCTATCTGAACGACTAGACAGCTGTTATCGTCAGGCCCTCAGTCCTGCATCAACGATAAGGGGGAACCACGTCGGAAAATCTTGAACTTTCTAAACAAATGCAGGGATCAAAGTCGAACACCTGACCTCCAGGGTGGTGAGCCAGCGTCTTACCCAGTGTGACCCCCAAGATCTAGGGGTCAATGAGTTAAATATTAATTTTATTATTATTATTGAATATATAATCAGTCTTCCACACAGGTTATAGAACAATAAAAACACCAAACTCTAACCCTTTATAATATTTATAATAGGAGGGTTTTTTTTCAAAGAGGAGCTCTCATTTCAATATCTTGCCAGCCTTTAAACAACATAGAATGTGACAAGTTCTTTAGCATTAGGGGCCATCCATAAAGTACGTACGCTTGAAGGGGGGGGGGGAGGGAGGGTCACGCCAAAAACGTACAGGTGCGTAAATCCATTGGCAAAATGTAGTATAGGAGAGTACAGGGGGGGGGGGGGGGGCTGAATTTTACCCATTTTGAGCGTACGTACTTTATGGATGGCCCCTTAACTCGAATTAAACTCTTCGAAATGCCTAAAAGTCTGTGAGACAAGTAATCGCATGAACGATAGATAACATGCTACAAGGCTAATCAGTCAATATCTTGCCAGCTTATAACAAACATAGAATGCGACAAGTTTTGAACATTAGCTCGATTAAATTGTCTGAAATGCCTAAGACAAGTATTCACATCATAGTGTATCGATGTACGATAACAGCGGGCCTGTTTCACGAAATTTTAACTAAAGATAAAATCCAAATTTTAGTAGATACATGTACATGTACTTCAATTTTGATTGGTTAAGCACTAAAAACAATATAATATTATCCAATCAAATTGCTAAAATTTGAATTTTATCTTAGTTAAAATTTTGTGGAACAGGCCCCAGCACTACAAGGCCAACCAGTCAATATAACAACCAATCAGTCAGTGACTGGCAAATACAAGTGAAAAAAGAGCCCCAGCTGAAAGTGAAAGTAAGACAGCGCTTAATAGCCTTAACTACCAGCCCCAATATAGAATATATTATGCTTTTCCTATTCCTTTGTTTCCAAGATAAAAATGAAATGGGGTTTAACGTCCTGAGCCGAACTGGCTAATGAAGACAGGCATACGCCATACAGAGTGCCATGAGGTAAAATTAGACCAGACAGCTTCGCTATGGCCTACACTTATGTCAAATTATAGCTGCCACGGGATCTTTTACGGACACACCAATGTGTACGCAAGACCTCTGTTTTTCCGAACGACTAGACAGCTGTCCTGGTCAGACCCTCCGTTCTGCATCACTGACAAGGGAAAACCACGGTGGAAAATCAAGATGAACTTTCTCGGCCAATGCATGGACCGAACAACTGACGTTGAGGCTAGCGAGTCAGCGTCTAACAGCCTTAGCCATGTGACCCCCCCCCCCACTGACATGTTTACATGTATCTTTGAGAAATACCTGTTTTCTAATTATAGGAAGCCGGTGTTGCTCAAAGCTCCTTTACCTTTTAACGTTCCGTTAACTTTAACCGAGAGAAAGAATGTTGCTTGAAATAAAGGCCCCAAACATTCTGTGGTGCAAATATTTCCTACAAATTTATGCTAATATTTATGAAGGAAAAAATAAAGTATTCTATAGTGTTTACTGTAGTAAATTTAACGCAAACGACAAGTTACCTAGATAACATATGTCTGTTAGAGTTTAATGGATCGTTAAAATAACTTTGTTTTGAGCAACCAACCCCAGACCCATATCATTTGCGAACTACGGGGATCGCGGTGGCTAAATGGATAAGGCGCTGGTTCGCTAGCCTGGAGGTCGAGTGTTCGACCCCGCATTGGCCGAGAAAGTTCATCTCGATTTTCCGACGTGATTTCCCCTTGTCAGTGATGCAGAAGGAGGGCCTGACAAGGACAGCTGCCTAGTCATTCGGATGGGATGAAAAACCGAGGTCCCGTGTACACATTGGAGTGCCCGTTAAAGATCCCCTGGCAGTTGGAATTTCATATAAGAGAAGGCCGTAGCGCCGCTGCCCGGACAAAATTTCCCTCATAGCACACTGTATGGCGTATGCCCGTCTTCAATTAGCTCATTCATTTGCGAACTATCGGGACTCAAGTTTAATATCATTAACTTACCCTTTCAAAACTATATCAAGGCTATTAAGCACTATCCATCTAGACCAATCCAAATATTAACAATAAATAAAAACCAAGCAGGCTAGGATTAGATAAACTGGTTTTAGAAACAAGTATTTCATAACTCTAACGTTAACGTTAAAATACGTGTTTTCCTACTTCTATATATATACATGTATATTACGCTCTCTCCGTCGTCTCTTCCTCGTCGGATAAATTGGTGTCATACTGCGACAGCTTTTCTTCCAAAGTTTTGATTCGTCGTTCGTGAGCTTTGACAATGAGTTTGAGTTTTCTCATATCATCTAGAATTCCTTGTGGGTCGAACCCCTGTTTTCAGAAAAAGAACTTAAGTCCAATCTAATGTGTGCTTATCTTTTATTTTTGGAGTATTTTCAGACCCAGTTTTAAGGCCCCTTCATCACATTTAGCCTACTTGTAGAATAAGGTGGCCATTTAAAATGTTGATTGTGCCGACAGAATTCCATATTCCTGGTAATTTTGAAACAAGGGTAACCCTCCGAGGTATTTGTCAAAAAACTGGGTCAATATTTCAAGAACTATTGTTTCTGAAGAAGAAGGTACTCATATCTTAAATTTTGAAACTTGAAATCTAAAATATTGAGGTTTGAACAGATAGTACTTTGTGTGACCAAAAACCCCTCCCCTCCCCCACCCCTGAATTAAATATTGCAATGAACGATTGGTTGGTTTGCAAACTTAACATGTCCAATCTTGGCAGACAACATTTTAAAATGGCACAAGAAAAAAAAATGTTAAGGTTTCGAGAAAGGGAATGAAATTTCCAAAGTAATATTAGTTATTGATAAATTGAATAATAAATCATTAGAAGTATATTGCACACTAATATAACACTGGAAAATTGATATGGTTTATCTTTGCGTATATAGCCCTAATTTCTCTTCTGTGTTGAATTATTCATAACTATAGTTTAATTTCGGCTAATAGTGTTCAACTTGTACTGGTGTACAACTTAAATATTGTTTAATTTTCATTACCAAGCGTCTAATTAACTAATGTTTAATTTGTTAATTAGACACTTGGTACAGAAAAGTAAACATTATGATTCAATTTGTTTATTAGACGCTTGGTAATTAGCCGAAACTAAACTATAGTTATGAATAATTCAACACAGAAGTGATATTCGGGCTATATACGCAAAGATAAACCATATCAATTTTCCAGTGATATTGCACACTATATAAGAATTAATTGAGGGGGATATAAATAATATAATTTGACCTAATATTAAAGTTCAAATAAGTTAATACCACACCATCATTATTTAAAAAGAGAATAGAAAATAAAATAAAATAATGCGATCAAATGATTCTAGTTTTTCTCTTTAAAAGACAATTAATGTGGGAAAAGCCAACAGTGTGGCTTCAATCCCAAAATAAATAGAAGACACTTATTACTTACTTTGCACAAATGTCGTTTTATACACTAGGGACCGGGAATCTACAAGTTTTTACGAAAAAAGGTAATAAACTACCATTATCATCTAGAATCTAATACACGTCAAGAATGTGTTAAATACCGTCAAGATTCTTCAAAAACCGTCTAGTTTGTGCTACCGTTTAGATTTAGAAAAACGTTCTAGTTTTGACATCGATCGTCTACTTTTGGAAGGTATATAGTTTTTATACAAGACCTAATTTCTCGTACGTTGTCGAGAAATGAACAGTGTTTAATAACACAAGACATTTAGATTTTACTCCAAATTACTACTTTACCGAGATAATGGTAGTTTATTACCTTTTTTCGTAAAAACTTGTAGATTCCCGGTCCCTAGTGATAAAGCATCGAGTAATTACATTGATTATCGGGAGACAGAGAGAAATGGGGTTTAACGTCCACTTGACACAAATTAGGTCATTTTGGGACTAACACATGGTTAAATTTTATTTCCATAATGCGCTTGCGTATCGGGTCGTTAGCAATGGGAGGAAACCGGAGGACCCGGAGAAAAAACACGTGGCTAGACAGGTAACTCTACTCCTTGTCACGTACAGCCTGGTTTCACATTGCTTATCACTCAAGGCATTGGTGTAATGAAATTATACGCCAAGTTATAACATTTAAGTTCAAGAAGAAGTAACGTTATTGACACTACACTGAAAGACAGGTGAACGGACTGCAATTTAAGAAAATAAATATCTGATTAAACTTTTGACATTGTCCGCCATCTTGAAACAGACTCAAATTCAATAAAATAGAGAGAGAGAGAGAAATGGGGTTTAAAGTCCACTCAACACAACTAGGTCATTTTGGGACTTAGATATGGTTTAATTTTATTTCACCGGAGTGCCCGGAGGAAACCCACGAGGTTGATTCAATAAAATAAAATATATGTGATTAAACTTACAGGTGGTAAAGCAGGTGTAGCTGCAGCAGCTTCATTATTAGCAGAAGCTGGAGTGGCACCGACAGACGCCCGAGATGGCATTTTATCTAAAACATTCGACTTCCGTACCACTTTAAACGCTTCTTTTTTACTTGGTGCATATCCTTCTTTCAGTGAAATCTGTGAAAATAATGTAAAACAATTTTTAAGAATGTTTCTGTGGAGAGAGAGGGGGGGAGGGGGAAGAGAGAATAGGTTTAACATCCACTCACACAAACTAGGTCATTTTGTGACTAATACATGGTTCACTTCTAGTACAATAATTTGCTTGAGCGTAGGGGTCTTTAGCAGTGGGAGGAAACCTGCGACAGGCAACCATACTCCTTGTCACGTACAACTGAGGGAATCGAAACCATGCCAGTTAACTTTATGACAGATCTTATGATCATTCGGCCACCCATCCCCCCAAATAATACTTAGTCTGAGGGAATAAAAAGGTCTCATTCTATTTCAGCTGGTCACAGATCTGTCCTGTTGTGGCGTCACATAGCTGAGAGAGAGAGAAATGGGGTTTAACCAGGGGTTCCATTTCGGCCGTATATGCCGGTCAGGACCTACGGCTCTGGAAAATGACCTACACCCGATCAGACCCGTAGGTCATTTTGCATGCCGGAAAAATAGCATATTTTGTGCTAAATCATAAAATCCTGGACACAACGAAACTCAACACAAACTAGGTCAGTTTGGGATTAATATGTGGTTTAATTTTATTTCAATAATTCGCTTGCACGTAGGGATCTTTAGCAGTGGGAGGAAACCGGAGGACTTGGAGAAAACCCACGAGGCTGGACAGTGATCATGGTGGTGGGGAGGTTGAGCTTGGAAATAAGACACCTGTCACTGACAATGTCAGACACAGATTCAGGCTATGTAAGGCACAAAAACCTTGGTGCCAGTCATTTTGTCAGGCATTGATTGGTCTTTTTTATTGATATTATTAAAGGGCCAATCCCGATAACTTTTTCGGGAATAAAACTGCTTAATTTTGTGTTAAAATCATTTAAAACCAATTATCTAAGGCCGATCAACTAACCCGATTTTTGTGATACGCTTGTAAATAACTTAAACCTGACAGTCTGCCTCTGGAAATGGAGACCTTTGTATCATACAGTATCTGGATAAAACCAGACTTTTTTCTATAAAAATAATATGTAGGTAAAATTTACCTTTGGTTATCAAGTACAGAACATGGGTCACTCACTGTATAGACCTCTCAAGAAACGTAAATCGATTATCAGGTCACCAAATGAAAAAAATGACCCGAAATCTTAAAAGGGTTACGTGTCCGGATAAGCAGTTTTGGCATTCACGTCCAAATGACTCAATATTGTAAGTTACAATTTTGAGACAAGGTATATACACCATTCCCCTATATTTTGGCGTTTTATTTTCATACATTCTCAGACTTTTATTTTTAAGCCTCTGTATAATTCGGGATTGTCCCTTTAATTACATGTCTGGCACTCAGTTAAAAATGTCAGATACATGTACTATTTCATTAGAGCCTGATATTTTGTCAGCTACATCTAAAACCGCTATTTCCAGGCCTGCAAAGTATTGCAATGGGCCTTAATATTAATCTTTTTGATTGTCACTCAGTGCTGTTTTCAACAGGAATTAACTAAAGCTTGCGCTTAGGGGTCTTTAGCAGTGGGAGGAAACTCGAGGACCCGAAGAAACCCATGAGGCTGGAGAGGCAACCCTACTCCTTGCCACATACAACCGTGGATTCGAAACCACGGCAGTTGACTCAATGACAGGCTTTATGATACAGTGCGCGTACGCGAACCGTTCAGCCATCCAACCCCCCTCTGTTTTAAACAGGAATTAAATGAAATCATATAATTACCAAAATAGGGTCGGCATCTTTACCAGCTATCCAATCTTCAGCAGAAATAGCAGGCACATCAGCTGCTGTATCCGGATATAAATCCTCTTGAAAGAGATCAGACTGAAAAGAAAAATAAACCTTTAATACTGTATTTGATATTGGAGAGAGAGAGAGTGAGAGAGAATTAACACCCACTCCACCCAAACTAAGTCATATCGAGACTAACATGGTTCAATTTTATTTCAATATTTCGCTTGCACAAAGGGGTCTTTAGCAGTGGGAGGAAACCGAAGTGCCTGGAGGAAACCCACGAGGTTGAGAAAGCGCCCCAATCTCCATGCCACATACGCTCACACCACGACTCGAAACCACAGCCGCAGGCCAGGTAGACGTTGAAGCGCAGAACTCTAGACCACTAGGCAATCCCCCCCCCCTTGCACGTAGGGTTTTTTAGCAGGAGGAAACCTGATAAATCCCACCAGGTTGGACAGACAACCCTACTCCTTGCCACATACAAACAGGGAAACAAACATTAAAGATGCCTTTCTGCATACAAACTGTGATTTGATGATATATTTTAACTGCATCCATATTCAATTACATGTATTAAAGTTTGCTTTAAATCTCTCAAAACATTTCTGTCGCAAGAAAACTACCAAATTTAGTTTAAGCTATCATGTTTGTCAATTGTCACATGACTTGATTGAGAGATAATCCAATTTTTTCAGATTCTATTCGTCATTTGTCTTACTCCTTGTCACAAAAACAACCGGGGAATCGAAACCAAGCCATTTGACTCAATGACAGACCTTATGATACAGCATGCTAACCATTCGGCCATCCAACGCCTCTCGATATTGCTGAGCTCAGATAAAATTGGTCAGTCCACTTAGATCTGACTTATGCGAAGTTAACAGTATAAATTTAAACTTAATTACCTTTCTTGGAACTGTAAATGGAATTACTTCACAGAGGCCTGAATTGTGTAATTTGTAGATTCTATGAAAAAGAAAGTTAAACAACAGAGTTATTGTATCGCAAGGTATAGACCAATCAAATTGTTTATCTGCAGGGATACTGGACTGAATGTTCTAGAATTGGATTCAAAGTAAGCCAAAAAACAGTGACAATCTGATGAAAATGAGATTTTTGGACTATAACACATGTACTGACTGAATAAGAAAATATCTCAACCTGTCATGACAGCTGAAATATATTTATAGTGTTTGATCGCGTCACGATTCTACTCACACCGACAGAACTGTGGCAGGACTGAATTCAACGTCCCTCAATTGCGGACTGGCCATCGAGCGAGAGAGAGAGAAATGAGGTGTAACTAGGTCATTTCTGGACTAACATATGATTTACTTTTATTTCAATAGTTCGCTTGCACATAAGGGTCTTTAGCAGTTGGAGGAAACCGGAGGACCCAGAGAAAACCAACGAGGCTGGACAGACGAACCTACTCTGTGTCACGTACAACCGGGAATTAGAAACCATGCCAGTTGACTCAATGACAGACTTTGTGATACAGCACCACGCTAACCATTCGGCTATCCAAACCCCTGACAGACCATCGGGCCTCCCCCTTGTGTAAAATAGAGTTATCTACCTTGCTATTTCACACTGGTTGACATTTAAACCTCGCTTGGTCATAAAACCCATTCCTCTCTGTGGATCTGAAGCTTGGTATAATGCGAGATAAAACATTTCTGGTCCATTATCACCTTTAACTATCTCATAGTATCGTATAATTGTATCTCCCTACAAAAAAATCCAAAACTTTAAACCAAATATTCAAAAATTTAAACCAAATATTCAAATATTCAAATATTGAAACCAAATATTCAAATATTGAAACCAAATATTCAAAAATTTAAACCAAATATTCAAAAATTCCAACCAAAATATTCAAAAATTGATTAAACGAAAAAAAAGGGGGGTTCCGTTAACTATCTCATTGTAGTGTATAATCGTATCACCCTATAAAAATAAACAAAATATTTCAAAAAATTCAAACAAATTTTTAAAAAATTTAAACCAAATTTCAAAAATTGATTAAACGAAAAAAAAAGGGGGGTTCCGGTAACTAACTCATAGTAGTGTATAACCGTATCACCCGATAAAAATAAACAAAATATTACAAAAAATTCAAACAAAATATTTAAAAATTTAAACCAAAATTCAAAAATTGATTAAATGAAATGAAATTTAATTGGGTTCTATAAAAATCCAAAGATTAACGGTAGAAAATCTGCTGTTTTTTTTTTTAATCTTTCAAAAGGGAAAGACACAACAGCCTCAAAAGTAGAACTAGAATAGTCGAACATAACACACACAGTTCTATGGATATCAAATGAAAAGGGTTTAAATGTCCTACTGTTCTGCTCCTAAACTGGGCTAATAAAGACAGGCATATGCCATAGAGTGTGCTATGATGGAAATTTTTGTCCAGGGAGCAACACTATGGCCTACTCTTATATCAAATTCTAACTGCCAAGGGAGCTTTTACATGCATGCAAAGGTATACACGGGACCTTGTTTTTTTGTCCCATCTAAACGACTAGACAGCTGTTCTTGCCAGGTCCTCTGTCATGCATCATTGACAAGGGGAAACCACACCAGAAAATCGTGATTGTCTTTTCTCGGCCAATGCAGGGATGGAACTCCTGACTTCCAGGCTAGCGATCCAGTGTCTTACCCTCTTATCCACAGGATCCACCCAATATACAACAACTAAATACTGGCGTATAATGAAAGGGGGGATAATTAAACATGATAACTCACTTTTCCGATTAAATATACCATTTCTGTATCCGGGTCGTAAAAAGGGAACATAACTCCGTTACTCTTATCTATACTGTCTAATTGTATCGGCTTCGCCAAATTGTTCTGCAGATAAAACATAGAACTTTAATCTTGAGGTCAAATGCCAAATTATCACTAAACCCACTTTTGCCTCATATATAATGTTTCACGGTGGGTAGGGCCCCCTTGATTTTTCCAAGGTGGGTGTGGTCGTGTCACCCTTGGGGAAATTAAGTATTTAAAATGGCGTTCAAAAATAGTGGTAAAAATACATCCCCAAAAATCATTTTTCACCACCCTAGGTCGTGTTATACAGTTATATGTTTTTAGGGTTGCTGACCACTTAATCCGGCATATTTTAATTTTATTGGCTGGATGTTAATAATATGCCCGAATGGATCATCTTCAAACTTAGTATACATATTCTTTATACCCCAAGGGTGTCAACTATTGATTTTGGTGCATGTCCTGAAACCAGGGGCAGAGCCACACCCATTTTTTTGTGTGTAGCATCTGATATTCACATTTCTGAATGGATTATCTTGGAACTTAGCACACTTATTCCTTATACCCAATGGACGACAACTACAGTATTCAGTGCATGGTCCGTCCCCCTTGGGCGTTGTCACAAATGAAATGGAGGTTTAACGTACTACTGTTCTGCTCCTAAAGTGAGCTAATAAAGACAGACATATGCCATACAATGTGCTATTAGGGAAATTTGCCCGGGCAGCAGCGGTAGGCCTACTCTTATATCAAATTCAAACTGCCAAGAGATTTTTTACGTGCACACAAATGTGTATACAGGACCTCTGTTTTTCGTCCCATCTTAACGACTAGACAGCTGTCCTTCTTAGGCCCTCTGTCCTGCAAGGGGAAACGACGTCGGAAAAAAGGCTGTTGTCACACCCATTTTGGTTCACATTCAATATATTAATATGTTGTTGCATTCATTTCTCGTTTTTGCAAAAGAGAGAGAGAGAGAGAGATGGGGTTTAACGGCCACTCAACACAAAATAGGTCATTTCGGGACTAACATATGGTGTTTAATTTTATTTCAATAATTTGCTTGCGCGTAAGGGATCTTTAGCAGTAGGAAGAAACAGGGTTTAACAAAAGGGTATTACCTCATCCCATATGGCATATTGTCTTTCACTCATCTTCGAGAAACCCGTTGTTAATATGATGCCATTTTTCAAATAAACACAACGTGCGGGTTTGGCACCTGGATGACACGATGTTTCCTGAAAAAACAGAATTATTACGATAATCTTAAGACAATTGAAATGACAATCTTAGAATTCAAATGACAATCTTAGAATTCAAATGACAATCTTAGAATTCAAATGATAAACTTAGAATTCAAATGATAAACTTAGAATTAATATGATAAATGAAATGGAGTTTAACGTCCTACTGTTCTGCTCCTAAACTGGACTAATGAGGATGGGCATATATGCCATACAGTGTGCTATGAGGGAAATTTTCCCCGGGCAGCGGCGCTACAGCCTTCCAAATTTGCTCCATCCAAACGACGAGACAGCTGTCGTTGTCAGGCCATCTGGATGAACTTTCACGGCCAATGTAAGGGCCGAACATCTGACCTCCAGGCTAGTGATCTAGCGTCTTACCCACTTAGCCACTGTGATCCCCCAGAAGAGAGAGAAATAGGGTTTTACATCCATTCGATAAAAACTAGGTCATTTTGCGACTAACACATGGTTCAAAATTATTCCAATGATTCGCTTGTGCGTAGGGGTTCTTAACACGTTGACTGCCGACTACGAGTATACTCGTAGTCATGTTAACCGCACCTGTGCCACTACGAGTATAATCATAGTAAACATTATTGACTTGGTATATTAATAGAAATCCTCGGCAATGGTGATGAACACTACGAGTCGTATGCTGGCATATGAGTTTATACCAGAAATGGTCGGCATATGTGGGGTGCACTTCAAACTGGGGTCGGCAGCAAATGTGTTAAGCAGTAGGAGAAAACCGGAGGGCCGAATAAAAAACCCCAGGAGGTTTGACAGGCAACCGTACCCCTTGTCACATACAACCGGGGAACCAAAACCAGACCAGCTGACTCAATGATGACAGACCTTATGATACAACAATCATAAGTTTGTTTTTTAAACCATATTTTTTATTCAGGTTGACTGAATGAATGGGATTGGGGAACAGGCTTAACCTATGTAAAAACCCTCTCCCCAAGTCACATGATTTTGACATCACCACCCACCCCCCCCTGCTAAATCTATATAATAAATCTTACTTGTATGAAATCACCGGTTCTTGGATTTATGACTCGTAATTTTTTATCTTTACACGTTGCTGCTAATTTACTACCATTATAGTTAAAAGACACGCACAGAGGTAAATCTGGTAATTCAATCTCAAGTAACGGCTCCCCTGTCCCAACATTCCACAGGAATATCTTATTATCCGAACCTGTCAAAAGAAATTATAGATGATTCTATATAAAGATGCATTATATAAGATTTAGATAAAAGAGCTGACAATTCTTGCTATAATAGCTCAAAAATACCTTCATTATAATAGAAAATATTTCTTATGTTGTTTTATACTCTGGTATTAAAGATGTATTATATAAGATTTAGATAAAAGAGCTGACAATTCTTGCTATAATAGCTCAAAAATACCTTCATTATAATAAAAATATTTCTTATGTTGTTTTATACTCTTGTATTAAAGATACATTATGATCATTCTTGATATTAATATTAAAGTTTAAAAATACCTTCATTGTAATAGAAAATATTTCTTATGTTGTTTTAAACTCTTGTATTAAAGATACATTATGATCATTATTGATATTAATATTAAAGTTTAAAAATACCTTCATTGTAATAGAAAATATTTCTTATTGTATTAAATGATACATGTAGGGTATGGTATGTAAGATTGAGATAAAGAGCTGACTTTCTTGCTATAATACTTCAATAATAGATAATGTAACACCAAAATATTGAAAATTTCATTCAAATTATCACAACTGTCAAAGGGTCTTTTACATGTACGCAAATAGCTACACAGGATTTTTTTTTTCATCCCATTCAAACAACTAAACCTTGTCCCTTGAAACACCCTCTGTCCTGCCCTACTGGCGAGAGAGAATCCCGACAGAAAATCAGACGAACTTTTTCGACCAACACCAGAATCAAATAATACAGGACCTCCAGGCTAGCAAGCTTACATCTTACTCACTGATCCACCATGGACCCTTATAGACAAATTCACTATAAAAAAATATTTACTATCGCAATAATTTTATCCCCACTATAGAATTCGCAATAATTTCCTTGTCGCAATAATTACGGCTGGCCCCCGGATCCATTCACTTGATTTGATAATTGTTTAGTGTTTTCAATGTCTATTTTCTGTCTTGTCCGCAGGTTTACCTTGTAGGTTTTTTTTGGTTTTGCGTGTAGTGCAGTCCTCCTGCAATTACTATTACAGTATTCAAAAGCCTCACTTTCTTAAGTAATACTTACCCGAACTGACGAGTATATTCATAGCCGAGGGATGCCAGACAACCTGTCCGACACGTTTTTGATGGGCATATAAATCGACAATGGGTTCAGTAAGGCTTTCTGTTAAACCACCTTCGGGAATCTGCCAGACTTTAACCGTACAATCTTCGCTGGCGCTGGCTATGACATCATCGTTGTGTGGACACCAGGCGACGTCTAATACAGCAGCTTTGTGACCGCAGACCAGGGGTCCATCTCGTTCTACTCTTCCTACCTAAAATAGTAACAAAATTATTCAAAGGTACATCAGGGTTCGTACACTAAAATATGAATGATATTCCATGACTTTTTCAGGACCAAAAAGGGCATTTTCCAGGACCAAAATCAGTGAATTGCACTGAAGTTTGTCTATGCATGTTGACTTAGAACTATTTTTCTTTAGCATGCTTTTCTTTTGTATAAGTTTTACAAATTGAATAAATGGGATCAAATTTCAGAGATAGGGTGATTACTGGACTGGTGAAAATTTCATGACTTTCCATGATAAAATACTCATATTCCAGGTTTTCAAGGCCTGGCATTTCCATAGGTGGAATTCCATGACTTTCAAGGTTTTCCAGGAAGCGTACGAACCCTGTACATTAACTGGGCTAATGGAGATAGATTTCTTTAGGAATACCCAGGGGAAAATGAATGAAAGAGAGAAATGGGGTTTAATATCCAGTTGACACAAACTAGGTCATTTCGGGACTAACATATGGTTTAATTTTTATTTCAATAATAAGCTTGCTCGTAGGGGTCTTTAGCAGAGGGAAAACTGGAGGACCCAGTGAAAACCAACGGGGCTGGACGGGGGAAATGAATGAAATGGGTTTCAGCAGTGTTACATGTATATGTACATGTATATAAATAATTACAAGAAGATGACGAAAAAACCTTACACAAGGGCGGAAAAAGGAGGGTGGAAGAGTCCCCATATTAGTGCAAGCAAGTTTGGATCTCAGTGATGCATCCGAGGGAAACAGGAACCATTCCTGGTAGATAAATCATAGTAAACAAATCACCGAAACGTGTCCTGGATAAAATCTTTTTATATCCACCCACACAGTCTTGTCAAGTTTGTTACAGAGGATTTATTTACTATGATTTATATAATAACATGAGGGAATTTCGCTTGGCCTACTTTTTTTTTAATTCCGACAGTTACGTATTTTGTTTCCACAGACTGGATATAATAAGACTTATAACAATAATAATAGACACACTCCTTTATTTCATTTTCGGACGATTCTGTGATTTTCCGCAAATCCATTAACAATGTGAATTACGCATTTTCTGAGGCTTTTCCACGATCGCGGAAAGTCATCATCCGTCATCTTCTTGTTTACATCCGACTCGTCTAGTAGTAAAAAAGTGATTAATAAGAAGAAAAATATGTTGAAATGTTTAGTTCTATAATTGTCTGGAAGCGTTCTATTTATAGAAACTACTAACTGATGTAGCCTATTTATACCTGGAATACTGTACACACTAATCTATTTATAGCCATGACTCGGGTGTTCTTTTAGTAGTTCTAGTGTAGATTATACGGATTGTTGGCATAGTCATAGAAAGAATTCAAAGGAATGAAATTGGTTTAGTAGCCTATCCTAACTTTCTGCACCAAATGAAATGAATGGGGTTTAAACATTCTGCTGTTCTGCTCCAACTGGGCTAATGAGAGAGAGAAAAGGGGTTTAACGTCCACTCGACACAAACTACATGTAGGTACTAATGTATGGTTTTCAATTTTTATTTCAATAATTTGCTTACGCGTAGGGGTCTTTAGCAGTGGGAGGAAACCTGAGCGCCCGGAGGAAACCCAAGTGGTTGAGATGGCAGTGTGCTATGGAATTTGATATACATGGAAGAGTAGGATGTAGCGCCGCTGTCCGGGCAAAATGTCCCTCATGTGTGCCCGTGTTCATTAGCCCAGTTGCAACAGAACAGTAGATTGGATGTTATGAATGAATGAATGAAATGGGGTTTAACGTCCTACTGTTATGCACTTAACCTGGGCTAATGGAAGACGGACATACGTCATACAGTGTGCTATGAGGGAAATTTTTGTCCGGACAGCGGCGCTCTTATATCAAATTCCAACTGCCAAGGGATCTTTTACGTGCACTCCAATGTGTACACGAGACCTCGGTTTTTCGTCCCATCCGAACGACTAGGCAGCTGTCCTTGTCAGCCCTCCTTCTGCATCACTGACAAGGGGAAATCCTGTCGGACATTGAGATGAATTTTCTCGGCCAATGCAGGGATTAAACACTTGACCTCCAGGCTAGCGAAATTCCAACTGCCAAGGGATCTTTTACGTGCACTCCAATGTGTACACGAGACCTCGGTTTTTCGTCCCATCCGAACGACTAGGCAGCTGTCCTTGTCAGCCCTCCTTCTGCATCACTGACAAGGGGAAATCCTGTCGGACATTGAGATGAATTTTCTCGGCCAATGCAGGGATTAAACACTTGACCTCCAGGCTAGCGAAATTCCAACTGCCAAGGGATCTTTTACGTGCACTCCAATGTGTACACGAGACCTCGGTTTTTCGTCCCATCCGAACGACTAGGCAGCTGTCCTTGTCAGCCCTCCTTCTGCATCACTGACAAGGGGAAATCCTGTCGGAAAATCGAGATGAACTTTCTCGGCCAATGCAGGGATTAAACACTTGACCTCCAGGCTAGCGAACCAGCGCCTTATCAACCTTAGCCACCGTGATCTCCAGATAGGATGTTATTGTTAAAACCATATCATTTGATTCTATTTCTACATGTACAGTGTAAGTGTGCTATCTGAGGCAAGGGAATTCTGCCCAGACAGTGGTCTTTCTTCCTATCCTTCTTCGAACTTGAGCTTTAAATGTTATTTTACGTACACAGACCGACAAACAAGGGGGGCATGAATAAGCCTTGTGTACCCGTAATCAAATTCAAATTAAACATGTATTATTCAAGAGCTAAATCTGCCTAGTGCAGGTCTTTATTTAGGCATGAAATGTTTTCTAAAGTATTAATAAGACATTAATTAACTGATCCAGGCCTTAATCAACTTTGGATGGCATCAGATTGCTCCAATATAAACAGATTAAACGTTTCAGTGATAAATCAAATATGGCGCGGCCAGACGCTTCGAGTCTTAGCTTTGATCAGCCAGGACCGTGGTTGAAATTATTGCACAGGTCAGCCAAATCTTCAAATGCCAATATCTTCGCTTGCAATAGAGTAATTTGAATGAAATTTTCAAATTATTCAATTTACATCATCTACTTTCGAACTAGTATAGCAAGAATGGCTAGTTCTTATCTATATCTTGAATAATGTAACTTTAATTAGAAAGTACATGTAATGAATTGTAAGCCCAATAATTTAGGCGTTTACCGTTTACGTAATTAAGGTCAATCTCATTAATTTCTTTTTTTTTTATGGCAGTGGCTATTGTTACGACGAGTTGTTAAAATAGTCCCCAGGCTATTGTAACGACTATGTTTTCAAAGATCTCAATCGGAGAAGTTTAAAACTGAAAAGTCATAAAAATAGTCCTAACTCTAACCCTTTTCATCTCTTAATTGTTGCCTTCAGTTCTGAAAACGTTGAAAATACAGCTTCTTTTTCAAAGCTGGTTTTTGGGAGATTGGCAGCCATTTTTGAATTTTTTGTAAACTTTGCCCAATCTAGTCGTAACAATAGCCACTCTGGTTTTTAAAAGTTAAAAATTCTGTTTTACTTGTCATTACTATTACTACACTAGGATCTGGAAGAAGTGTCATCATTGAAGTGTTCTGGATGATGTGAGGGATTAGCCAATGAAACGGTGTGATACAGAGACTTATTGGCGTGCGAAGCACAGAACCTCTGTGGGCAAACCACTAGAAACATCAATGCTGATAAATTAATAAATGTCTGACATCATAGAGTCAAAAATCTTCATGTAGTGTCAACTATTGAATGTATAAAAAAACAAAACGAAATATAAATCTGTATTTTTATAAGATGAAACTATGGTAAGGAACATGTGTTAGTTATTAGTTTTTTGAGATTATCATAAATATTATTTTGAATACAATATTATAACACATTATCAAAAAATATTGAAGCCGGTTTATATAAAAGGATATGGAAACTTATTGACTCTATTTCCTGAAGTGGACATAAACATGGTGTGACTCAATTCTGACCTCTATCAGGGTTTATTTCAAACTGGATTAACAACCTAAATGGTACAAAGTACATGTACATTTGTGTAGAGCTGAAACCATCATCGATACCATATTTTCTATTTTAATTATCAAGTACAGATACATGTATTTGATTAATTTTGGATTTCTCGACTACCAGTGTACGTTTGAACACACATTACCAATCAACAGAATCTGATCTGGTACATGTACTGTAGTAAATGAATTAAAACATGAATTATGTGATTTAAACACAACAACATGATCCTATCAATGTCAGGGTGTTCTCCATCTAGTCAATTATAAATAAGAGAGAGAGAGCGAGAGAGAGAGAAATGGGGTTTATCGTCCATGCGATACAAAATAGGTCATTTCGAGACTAACATCTGGTTTTTTTAAAAATTCTATTTCATAATTCGCTTGCGCGTAGGGGTCTTAAGTCGTAGGAGAAAACCAGAGTGCCCGTAGGAAACCCTCGAGGTGACCCGCGCGACACTCTAGGCCCCCCAACCCCCAAATTATAAATAAAGTATAATAAAGCTTTACAGAGGCATTTCGGTATTAAAGATGCCACGTACAACCGAGGATTCAAAACCAAGCCAGTTGACTCAATGACAGGGGTTTAATATAGGCTATGCCTGTTCCCCAATCCCTATTCAGATACAAATCTGAATAAAAATATTGCTTATAAAAAAAAAAATACAGCGTGCACGTGCTTTACTATTCGGCCATGTATCCTTAAGAAATGAAATGAAATGGAGTTTAACCTCCTACTGTTCTGCTCCTAAAACCAGGTTAATGAGATAACTACGGTAGGTGGTAATGTTTAAATGTATCAAATATATTAAATTTCGTAGAGAAATCATCCTTATGAGGGGGATTGGGATGGCCTAGTGTGCCGCGCTTTGACCTCCAGCTGGCTGGTCAGCTTTGGCTTGCGGCTATGGTTTCAAGCCCTAGTGTGAGCGTATGTGACATGGAGATAGGGGCGCCTTCTCAACCTCGTTGGTTTCCTCCGGGCACTCCAGGTTTCCTCCCACTGCTAAAGACCCCTACCGCGATCGATTTATTGAAATAAAATTAAACCATGTTAGTCCCGAAATGACCTATGATGTATTTTAAATTGATAAGTTCAACTATTTGGTTGCCTATAACGAACGAACAATCACTTTTAAACAGAGATGGATACATGTATATTTAATTTCCTCTTCTCTTGAAGTTAATGGGGCTGGAATATCAGTTGTGAATTAATATAAAATGACTCACAGACAATACATCTATGACTAACTGAATACTGTATAAGACAGTCAAGATTCTGGACATCAATGTTGTAGCTAATACTAATAGCTTGTATTGAATAAATTTTACATTACTAATCAATAAAAAGAAACAGATTCTTCAGACATTCAAACTGGCTCTGGAGAGAGAGAGAAATGGGGTCTAATGTCCACTTGACACAAACTAGGTCATTTCGGGAATTTCGGGAATAACATATGGTTTAATTTTCTTTCAATAATGCGCTATCGCGAAGGAGTCTTTAACAGTGGGAGGAATTCCGTGGGACCCTGAGAAAACCCATGAAGTGACATAACTCCTTGTCACATCCAGCCGGGAAATCGAAAAACCACACCAGTTGGCTCAATTACAGATACAACGCACACGTGCTAACCGTTCTGCCATCCAACCCCACGTTCATTGAATGGAATGGGATTTGATTTTAATGGCTCGTCAGGGAGCCATGGTGGCTAAATTGCAGTTTGCTCCCAGTGATGGTCAAGAAAGTTCATCTCGATTTTCCAGAGTGGTTTACCCCTTGTCAGTGGTGTAGGATAGGGGACCTGACCTGAACAGTTGTCTAGTTGTTTCGATGGGACATAAAATGACGTCCCTTGTTTGTACACATTGACATGCACGTAGTAAAATTCCCTTGAACAGCTGAAGTTCATCAATGACCTACTCTTCTGCCCCGACTGGCCTAATGAACAAGCCTGGAAATAAGGCACCTGTCACTGACAATGTCAGACACAGATCCAGGCTTTGTCAGGCACAAAACCTCTGGTGCCTGTCATTTTGTCCGGTACTGGTTTGTCTTTTTTGCTGATATTATTAATACATGTCCGGCACTAAGTTGAAAATGTTAGGTACTATTTCATTAGTGCCTGCCATTTTGTCAGGTACATCTAAATCCATTATTTCCAGGCCTGCTAATGAAGACCGGTACATGTATATGCCATACAGTGCGCTATGACTAATTTTGTCGGGGCCGCTGCACTTTGGTCTAATCTTATATGTAGAATTCCAACAGCCAAGAAATCTTTTACGTGCATGCCAATGCACACATTGGACCTTGGTTTTTCGTGCAATCTCAACGACAAGACAGCTGTCCTTGTCAGAACCTCCGTCCTGCATCACCGATGAACTCATAAACAATGAAGCAACTCAAAGCATTTTTTAATTATTAATTCAAACAACTAGGACAGAACCGATAATGCTGAGGAACTGTCTCTGCGAGGGGATCACGGTGGCTAAGTGGATAAGGCGCTGGTTCTCTAGCCTGGAGGTCGAGTGTTCGATCCCTGCATTGGTCCAGAAAGTTACTCTCGATTTTCCGACGTGATTTCCCCTTGTCAGTGATACAGAAGGAGGGCCTGACAAGGACAGCTGCCTAGTCGTTTGGATGGGACGAAAAACCAAGGTCCCGTGTACACATTGGAGAGCACGTAAAAGATCCCTTGGCAGTTGGAATTCGATATAAGAGTAGGGCGTAGCGCCGCTGTCCAGGCAAAATTTCCCTCATAGCACACTGTATGGCGTATGCCCGTCTTCAATTAGCTCAGGTTAAGAGGATAACAGTAGGACGTTAAACCCCATTTCAATCATTCATTGTCTCTGCGAACACCTTCATTGAATCCTTCGTGATCTGATTCTGATGGGATCAAAATAACATTTTGTAAAGGAAATTAAAGTTGTTGACTACTAATACTATTCCAGTTTCAATGTTGAACAATCTCAAATTGTCATCCCGTCTAACATGTTAAAACTTAAAACCAAATAATATCAATTTAACTAATAATTTATTTCTGCAATAGTCACGTATATATGGAGAGCTTTCATGAAACGTGGTTAATTCTCTAAAAGACATAGAGTCCCTTGACGACTATAATAGAGGGAGAGGGAGAGAGAAATGGGGTTTAACGTCCACTCACCACAAACTAGGTCATTTTGGGAATAACGTATGGTTTTCAATTTTGATTTCAATAATTTGCTTGCGCGTAGAGGTCTTTAGCAGTGGGAGGAAACCAGAGTGCCTGGAGGAAACCCAAAAGGTTGAGAAGGCGCCCCTATCTCCATGCCACATACACTCACACTAGGACTCTAAACCACAGCCGCAAGCCAGAGGTGGCAGGCAAATTAAAATATTTCAATCATGTTTAGTACCGGTCGGTATTTTGAATAATTAGAATGAATGAATGAAATGGGGTTTAACGTCCTACTATTATGCACCTAACCTGGGGTAATGGAAGATGGGCATACGCCATACAGTGTACTATGAGAGAAATGTTACCGGGTCAGCGGCGCTACGGCCTACTTTATATCAAATTCCAACTGCCAAGGGATCTTTTACGTGCACTCCAATGTGTACACAGGATCTAGTTTTGTTGTCCCATACGAATGACTACGCAGCTGTCCTTGTCAGACCCTGCTTCTGCACCACTGACAAGGGGAAATCACGCCAGAAATAGAATAATTAGAACAATGTACCAGTAATGAATTTAATCTGACAAGCCTGGAAATAACGCTTTTACATGTACATGTACCTGAAAAATGTCAGGCACTAATGTAATAGTAGCCCTACCTGACATTTGAACTTAGTCCCAGACATCTTAATAATATCAATAAAAAAGACAAATCAGTGCTGAACAAAATGACGGACACAAGAAGTTTTGTGCCTGACAAAGCCTGAATCCGTGTCTGGCATTGTCTGTGACTGACAGGTGCCCTATTTCCAGGCTTGAATCACAATATTTTGGTTTTCTTAATTAAATTATAATCAAATAAACAAATAAGAGTACATTTTATTAGTGTGGATTAGGCTGTAGAAAATTAGATTTTGTCCGAAAATAATAAGGAGGAGTTGGCAGCTTAAAATCAATAAATTTATTTGAGATCCAAACCATTGTAGGCCTACTAGGCTATAGTAACAAGAACTAAGTTTTAGCCTACATAGCAACAAAAATGGTTACCAAACATGTAAATATTTATTCTCTTAAGTAGATTAGGTTTTGGCAATAAACTCATAAATACTATGTAATTATGTCACCACGAGTGTTATGATTGACTAATATTCTGCAATTCATTATAACATGGTGTAAACTCTTAATGATGACTAATTTAATTAGCTCATGACCTGTGACCTCGTACACACTGAGCTGTGACTAGGAAGTGAGAAACTAATGGCCTACAGTAATTGATCAAACGATATTGTCAATATCCACACACACCCCAGGACGCAAAAATAATTAAGATCCATTAATGTTTATTCATGGTAATGTCTACTCTTTCTTTATAGAACGGAGGTTTAATAAAGAATCAAAACTCCCTGACTTGGCAATACAATCTTTAATATGATTCATGCAGTTTAAGTACAAATTAATAATATATGGGTCACTAACCTTTGTTAATGGTAAAACAAGGAATGATCCTCCCCCAGCAGCATCTGTGACCACTGCGACATATTTAGGGTTGACAGCACAGTAGGGGGCCTCCCAGGATGAACGGCTGATTCTGATGTTGTCATAACACTGGTCCTTTTTTAAAGGTTTCCCAAATACATGGCGAAATTTACTATTTCTCATAGTCCACGCCATCTGTCAAAAATATTTTAAAAAAAGGTAGTTTCATTTAAATTATATCTATGAAAATAATACTGCAGGAAACCATGGAATAACGATTAAATGTTATTGTTCTTAACGGTACTTCTGTGGGCCACTTGGTTCTTTTGTCACGAGTTTCCGAAAGCTATGTACGAGTGACTTACTTGATCGAGAAAAACACGAACGCTTAGTTGGAGTCGGCGTCTTCGTTTTCAGAAGTTAATCAATAGAAGTTTGTATTTTGGTGAGAAAATTAATATTCATGAATAGTTATTCATTAAGGTATACTCACGGTTACTTATTGTTAATTATTTCACTCGTAAAAGCATCAATTTTCGGTGATGAGTGGTTTACTACAGAAACTTTAACGCCCTAAAGCTTCCTACGCGGAGACGGAAATATGATTCAACGCATGCGCACCACTGAACTATTTCTAATCGACTGAATCACCATAAATGGCTAAGCCATGTTAACTACTCGGTTGAAAGATTTTTACAAGTCTAAAATGTTTATTGCTGCCAAATTATATAAAATAAATTAATAATAAATGTACGTTATATAATTTAGACAGGGCATGATATGTCCCAAGGCTTATTTCTGTTGAATAATAATAATTATTCATCATTATAGTTATGGGCTACACCGGAAAGCTGAGTTCGAGTAGATAGATTGCACTAGGCCTACAGTTGGGACAAACGGGAAATTAAATATAGCAGGCATACAAAATAAAATTAAAATTAAAATAAACGTATATGCCCAATATGTGCACCAAACGGGCCAATAAAGACGGACCTAGGCTACGCTATGTAGTGTGCTGATACACTTGGGGATAATTTTAACTGCCCGATATTTCACGAATTTTTAATTAAGATAAAATCCAAATTTTAGTAATTTGATTGGATATTATTAGATTGATTTAAGTGCGTAGCCAATCAAAATTGAAGTATTTACTAAAATTTGGATTTTATCTTTAGTTAAGATTTCGAGAAAGGGGCGGGCCCTTGCAGGTTACCTCCTCATGTAGGCCTACTTCACGTGGATATATAGGCCTAATATAGCCCATCCCAAACAGACAAACTGGCATAAGGACCCACGGCCACAGTTTTATTCAACAACCCGAATTAATGACTAGAATTTTAGAAACTGTTTCTTGACGGGCTATTTGTCTTTTCTTATTGATGCTAAGGAGCGCTTAACCGACAACTTAATGTTAACCAACAATAATAATTCACAAACAATCCCCATTGTTTCGGAGGATTTTAATACCTTTTTTACAGAAATTGCCAGTAATTTACTCGGTAGTAATACAGCAATTGAAAATATCGACACGACAAAAATTTCTGATTTTGTTAATAATCATATGCCTTCTAAATCTCAATTTCATATTCCAGGTATAAAAATAACAGAAGTTAATAAGTCTATTAAAGCTCTAGATATCTCAAAAGCTGTTGGATTAGACTCTGTTAATGCCCTATTTCTTCAAAAAGGAGCACACATAATCTCTTGAAGCCTAACCTATATTTATAATATTTGTATTGATCAGAATGTTTTCCCTACGGTTTTAAAAACTGCTAAAGTTTTACCATTATTCAAAAATGGATCCAAAAATGATCCGAACAATTATCGACCAATTTCTATATTACCAAGTCTATCAAAAGTATTAGAAAAACATGTCCATTCACATCTTACTGAATATTTCAATAAATATAATTTATTGTATTCTAACCAGTCAGCGTTCAGATCTAATAGCTCCTGTTTGACTGCTTTAACTAATATAACTGAAAATATGTATGACTCTCTTAATAATAATCTTCTATGTGGGGCTATTTTCTTTGATTTTAGGAAAGCCTTTGACCTTGTAAATCATAAACTGTTGCTACAAAAATTGCAATTGTATCAATTGTCCAAGGCATCTATAATGTTTCTCAATTCATACCTGCTTGATAGACAACAAAGGACCTTTGTAAATGGTAATTTGTCTTCTTGTAAACCAATTGTTCATGGCGTACCACAAGGCTCAGTCTTGGGTCCTTTATTATTTAATATTTTTATAAATGATTTACCTATGTATTTAAATTCTAAATGTGATCTTTTTGCTGACGATACAACTATTTATACTAGTGCAAAAACTGTTTCTGACCTTGAAAACAATCTTCAAATTGATACAGATATGGTGATGAATTGGTGTAGACATAATAGCATGATAGTCAATGAAGCCAAAACAAAATCCATGTTAATTACAACTAGACAGAAGCGTAAATATTTATCGTCTGAACTTAATATCAAAATCAATGACTCTGTCATCGAAATTGTCCCCAGGTTCAAACTTTTGGGAATCATTTTAGACCACCATTTACAGTGGACTGATCATGTTAACTATGTAACCAAAATTGTAAACCAAAAGATTTTCCAACTTCGCAAAATCAAGCAGCTACTACCACTTCAATACCGGTCTCTATTCTACAAAGCGTATATACAAACCTATCTAGATTACTGTTCACCAGTTTGGGATCAGGGAGACTCGACTGCTTTGAGTACACTTTTTCGCCAACAAAACAAAGCCTTTAAATTGATCCTAGGTGTGGAACATACAAAGGATTTGGCTCCGGGCCTTGCCCAAATCAAACTCTTAAATGTTAGACAGCGTCACTTAGTGAACAAATATGCTTTTATTTACAAAATTATTAATCATCAATGCCCTTCATATTTAACCCGCATCCTCTGCTACTATAATACTCCATACTCTAGTATCAATAATAAAATTGTTATACTTCGGCCTAATCTATCTGTAGTTAAGAATAGTATTAGATTCACTGGAGCCCAATTATGGAACTCATTACCTGATTGTTTAAAATATTGTAACTCATTTTATTCATTTCGTAGGCGATTATTTCAATTTGTAACTATGCAGAGACCTAGTTAGTCTATGTAGTAGTACTTATATACATTGGAAACTGCCAAAAGAAATATATTATGGACTTTTTCATTAATTAATATGTTTTATTATTATACTTGTATGTTTCATGTGTGCCAACTTTATTATATTATGAAAGATTTAAAATTAATATTTTCAGTTGTGATTTTGTTAATATTCTTTTGTAAATATTGCTCTTCTGTTTGTTCAAATGTATTAAACTCTGTTATAAAGGGCAAAATGTAAGACAGGCCTTTTGGCCTAATTTTCAACCCTTTGAAAATAAAGTTATTATTATTATTATTATTATTATTATAACCAGAATATTAGAAATTAAAAAAACACGAATTAGCATTCAATATTAGGCCTAATATTAATCAGTTCCACTCTAGGCCTTATATTGATGTTGTCTTGTGTGAAAATGGGATCCCAATATCCACCATTCATTTAAGACATAGTGAAGTGTGACAACTTTATTATATTGTGATTTAAAATTAATATTTTCAGTTGTTATTTTGTTAATAGGCTATGCTTTTGTAAATATTGCACTTAAAATTCTGTCTTAAATGTATTAAACTCTGTTTTAAAGGGCAAAATGAAAGACAGGCCTCCTGGCCTAATTTTCAACCCTTTGAAAATAAAGTTATTATTATTATTAACATTTTGAAATCAGTACACGAGTCGTGTACTATTTTTTTTGTATTACTTTATTTAACGGATCGGATAAAAGTTACTAAAACGTACAAAAGAGCTAGTTCTCTCCAATACATTATAATTGATATAAATGGTCAGTGAAACAAAGTCAATTAATGTACATATCAGATACTAGTAAAAATAAATTGTATTTAAATAGTTAGTGCAGGGGGACTGCGCCACATATGATTTACAAAAAGGACAAATATGGACCAGGGAGACTACCTTAGTAGGCCCATCTGACAACAGCGAAATATACGAAAGCGTGTGAAATCAAATAGAGTTTTTAAAACGTCCTACTATTCTGCTCCGACTGGGCTAATGAAGACGACACGAAAGCGTGTAAGTTTGTTTGGCACCATTTGTATGAACAAAGCAAAACATACTACAACACAAGTAAGTAGGTCCTAAGAAAGTAAATTTATTGTATAAAAACGCCCACGACGAGCAGCATACAATTACAAAAATTACATTAATACAATACAACAAATAAACCTGCAACAAAAAAGCGAAAGTAGGCCTATTGCAATATTATAGGTTTAATTAGTTTTGGCTGATTCACAGATGACAAATAATATCATAAAAAAAAGAAAAAAGCGTGTAAATGACCTAAGCGGGCGTAAACTGTCTCTGTTCAATTTGAACAGATACGTATTTCGCCAAAATTAATCGATTTGAAATTGCAATGCAAATTATCTTTTTAAAAATTGAATATACATTTATATCATATTAATATGTAAGACCAATTTTCGGCTTTTAATTTTGAAGCAAATAATATAGCTATATACATATTCAAAATGCTCTCGGCCGATATCAGGTAGAATTAGGTAGGTTCGTGAATATGAGAAAATAAGTTTTCTACGGGACACGAGGTTCTGTCTCACTGCTAAAGACCCGGGCTATGCGCAAGCGATTTATGAAATAACGATGCGTCATATTATGTCATATTCCTTAAGCATGGCCCGAGAAATCCCCCACGGAACACTGCGAGGAGTATGCATATATGTTAGTACCGAAATGTCTAGCCCGAAATGCATCGAGTGGACGCTATCCCTACCCCCATCTCCCTCTCTCTATCCCCCCCCTCTCCCTCGCCCGAGAAATCCCTCAAGGTAAACTGCGAGGAGTATGCATATATGTTAGTACCGAAATGACTAACCCGAAAAAGCATCGAGTGGACGTTACCCCCCCCCCCCCCTTATCTCCCCCTCTCTCTTTCCCTCCCCATCTCCCCTCTCTCTCCCAGCCCCCTCCCCCCCTCCCTCTCTCTCTCTCTCTCTAACAGCAATTTGCCAAGAAGGAAATAAATATTGACACTATAAACGTTTTGAAATACAAATAAACCACAATTGAAATGAAATACTTTGCCAAATAAACGTAACGAACGTTATAAAACCAGGAAGTTACGAAGGACCGCGGGGTCGTGGCATTTTGCTCTAATTATTTTGATATACAATAGCGTATTATATTGAACTGAAGCACGATATAAACATAGGAAATAAAATCAAATCGAGGTTTAACGTCCTTTTACTGTTATGCACCTAACCTTGCGCTAGTGGAAGACGAGCATACGCCATACAGTTTATAACTGAATTGGAATGTAATGGGGTTTAATGTCCTATACTGTTCTGCTCCGAATGGGCTAATGAAGGGTTAAGATTAAGTGTGCTTAGAGTGAAATTCTGTTAAGACTGCGGCACTGCGGTCTCTTATATAGAATTCCAACTGTCAAGGGATCCTTACGTGCACGCAAAGTCGTACCCGGCACCTCGTTTTTTTCGCCCCCCCCCGTCATGCATCACTGACAAGGGAGGACAACGCCGGAAAATCGAGATAAACTTTCTCGGCCAATGCAGGGACCGAAAACTCGACCCCCAGGCTAGCGAGCCAGCGCCTTGCCCACTTTCCCACCTGGGCTAATGAAGACGGGCATACGCCATAAAGTGTGCTACGAGTGAAATTTTGTCCGGATAGCGGCACTACGGCCTCTTCTATCGAATTCCAACTGCCAAGGTGTACCCAGGACATCGGTTTTTCGTTCCATCCGAACGACTAGACAGCTGTCCTTGTCAGGCCCTCCGTCTTGCATCACTGGCAAGAGAGAACTACGCCGGGAAATCTGGATCAACCTTCTCGGCCAATGCAGGAATTGAACACCCGACCCCCACGCTAGCGAGCTAGCGTCTTAGCCACCGTGACCTCCGAATGGGTTTTAACGCCCTGCTTTTAGGCACCATTTATATAACGTTGAAGGCCCAAAGAAAGACCTGCACTAGGCAAATTCAGCTCGTACATAATGTGTCTTTAATCTTTGTGACGACCAATAAAGATTACGTGAACAAATATACGTATTCCTCAGATAATTTATAAAATGCATAATGATTCACTTTCCGGGACCCTGAAAAGGCTTGGGCAAATTTGTAGACCACTCAATTCTGTTGAAAATTTTAAGATCTTCCTTGTTGCATTCATAGCTACCGCGAATATCACACAATGTAAGCGTGTCGTCGCTAGGAATGAATGAATGAATGAAATGGGGTTTAACGTCCTACTGTAATGCACTTAACCTGAGCTAATTGAAGACGGGCATACGCCATACAGTGTGCTATGAGGGAAATTTTGCCCGGGCAGCGGCACTACGGCCTACTCTTATATCGAATTCCAACTGCCAAGGGGTCTTTTACGTGCACTCCAATGTGTACACGGGACCTCGGTTTTTCGTCCCATTCGAACGACTAGACAGCTGTCCTTGTCAGGCCCTCCTTCTGCATCACTGACAAGGGGAAATCACGTCGGAAAATCGAGATGAACTTTCTCGGCCAATGCAGGGATCGAACACCCGAACTCCCGTCGCTATGAAAGGAAAACTTCTTCATAGGTGTGCTTAGACATGTCTGCATTGAAGCTGGGTTTTTTTATTTAAAAAGGGACTTTTCCCAATCTGATTAAAATACACACCTATATTTCGTTTCGTTTTTTTTAATACTCTCAATTGCCTACGCAACATGAAGATCTGACAAGTTATAGTGGTAGTTCACGAGAGGCTTTTGACCCTATGACGTCAGACATTGATTAATCAATCAGCGTTGACGTTTGTAGTGATTTACCCACGGTTCCGTGCACCAAGAGGCCAAGAATACTATTCGAATATTTTCAATATATTTAAAGTGGTTAATTTTCAATGTATTATAATTCCCAATCAATTATTAAATACGTGAAATCTCTGTGAAGAACACACAAGGAAATATTTTTGCAATTGCCAGTGGATCTTTTACGTAAACTGCCAATTTGTACACAAGTACTCGGCCTTCCACGACGTCAGAACAAGATTTCCAATCACCAATGTATAGGAATTCTTCCGCGCTGCATCCGAAATAAAGGGCATCTCGTTCATTCGTGGGTCTAGCACTGCCTCACGGAAATCATTGTGGTCTAGTCACCCAGCTGTTTTTTCATGAAGAATCCAAACAAATTCATCAGAGAGGGAGAGGGAGAGAGGGAGAACAACTAGCTCCCTGGTTATATAGTTACTGTATAACTGTCTCTGAAGGAGTGACACCCTTAAAAGCCGAGAGAGGGAGAGAGAGAGAGAGAGGGGGGTTTAACGTTCACTAGACACAAACCAGGTCATTTCGGGAGTAACATGGTTCAATTTTATTTCAATAATTGGCTTGCGCGTAGGGGTCTAGCAGTGGGAATAAACCGTAGGACCCGGAGAAAACCCACGATGTTCTACGGGCATTCTTACTTTCCTTGTCACGTACAACAAGTGATTTTGTTTTACTGTTAGGTTTAACCTAATGAAATAAACAGTGCCCAATGTGAAACAGACTACAGCTAATCCTTCTTAGTCACACTAACATGATTATTTAAGTTTTTAGCTGGGTGAGAATGAACCTTATATAGCTACTTCTTACACGCAGACATGGCCTAGTAATTGCAGGGAACGGCGGGCGCCACACATTTAACAAAAAAAGCCATAGAGAAAGCCGTAGATAATTACTGTCAGAGTTATGCCTCTTGGTCACTTCAAATAATCCGCTGGACGCATTGTGGCTAAAGTTAATATCCGATTGACTTTAAATTTATACACAGATCATAAGACAAAGAATACTAATGATTTTCAGCTATTTCCCATAAATACTGCCAGAGTTATGGCCTTTGATCAGGTATTCGGAATTATTCGTATATGGTGATTGCTATTCGAATATTCGAATAGTATATTCGACGAGCGAATATTCGAATATTCGTGCCGAACACTAGCCAAGAACTCGCCGTAACAGACCGTCTCAATGGCTAATCCCCCACGTCATCCAGATCACGTCAATGATAACAACTCTCCTAGATCCTAGTGTAGTAAAGCAAATAAATCCAAATTTTGAACTATAAAAACGAAACGATAGAGAGAAGGAAGAAATTGGGTCATTTCGGGACTAACATATGGTTTAATGTTATTTTAATAATTCGCTTGCGCGTAGGGGTCTTTAGAAGTGGCAGAAAACCGGAGGACCCGGAGAAAACCCACGAGGTTGGATAGTCGACCCTACTTCTTGTCACGTACAACCGACGATTCGAAACCACACCAGTTGACTCAACGACAGCCTTTATGATACAGCACGCATGTGCTAGCCATTCGGCACGTTTTCCAAAATCTAACAAGCCTATTAAAACGGCCCAAATATGTACCAAAAAGACATAAAAGCTTTAGTTATTCTGAATATTTTTGGTTGTTGACCTCAGATGAGATTTGTTTTCATGCTAGAAGTGTACGCGAAAGATCCCTTGACAGATTAAATTCGAAAATTCGAAAAAAGGTAGACCGACACTAGACAACGGACGGACACACTTTGCGGTAACGATGTTTCAGCCACACAGTTGTTGGTGCTATAAGGCATACTGCACACAGCGACCCAAACAGGAGCCGCGGAGCGGGCCCGATTTCGGGGGGCTACTGACCATACCCCCCCCCCCAATAACCTTTTTTCGATTTTTTGAGCTTTTGGCGACATTTTATTTTCGCTATTAAAAATTACTACCGGGGCGAAAGCCCCACTAGCCCCCCCCCCCCGGCCCCTGCCCAACTACGTCATACTATTTAACCCTTTAGTTAAAAAGGACGGCATATGGCAAATATTTGGTATGGTATGGAATTGAGGAAAAATACCGGATTCCCGGAAAAACACCCATTGGGCGCACAGAAGATAAAATAGGCCTATAGGGATGTCACTCACTGAGAGACTGACTGTGTGAGTTATAGGCCCTATATACGTAGGCTAATGAGCGTTTCCTTTGTGTAGCAGTTAGGAGAACAGAGAGAGACTTTTTAAACGTCTATAGTAGACTCTGCGATTAAATACGACCATCTCTTATATCGAATTCCAAATGCCAAGGGATATTTTACGTGCACGCTAATGTGTACATATGGGACCTCGGTTTTCCGTCCCATCCAAACGACTAGACAGCCTTGTCAGGCCCTCCGTTCTGCATCACTGACAAGGGGAAACCACGCCGGAAAATCGAGATAAACTTCCTCGGCCAATGCTACGTGACCCCCCGACAATTGACGAGCGAGGTAGCTTAAAATAAACGGGCAGTTTTCTTGTGATAAAAATGTTTTGACAACCATGGTTCATGGTAGCATAAAAAAAGATTCTTAGTTTCGTCAGGGCGGTATTTTATTTTTTTAGATTGAAATAATTGAGAGTTATTTTAAGCAAACTTTTGATAGATAATTAGTCCAAATTTATCATACCCCAATCACACAGTTTGTACGTGGGTAGGCATTTTAACACGCGTGTTTTAAAAGATAACGTTTAGTAAATAAGGGGACACAACTCCATTTTATGAACTCCCTTTGCCATTATTAGGTAGCTGCATTCAGAATGTAAGTATTATGATTTTGATCAAACTGACAACATTTTTATTCTATTTAATTATTTTATTTTAGACACAGGGTTCGGATATCGATTATGGAAGCACCAGGCCAATATATTTTTTTCGGACGGACTGACAAACCATAAACCTCAGACGTACAAGCTTTAAAATGGAGCAAACCACTAGACTTGTGACTCAGTCATCCAGTAGACATGGTACAAGGGTTAATCAGCGAACTGGGTGTGTGAGATGTGTTGTTGTTGAGGTTTGGGAAAGTAGACGAGGGAGTGTAGGGAGTGAACAGTGAAGTGCTGTAAAGGGATAGTTAGATGTATTATGAATGGTTAGAGTGGCTGTGGTGTTACGGTGAAATACTATGCCGCCATCGTAACACCACAGCTTTATGATTTGTATGACAGGAGTGATTTAATGGGTGTCAACAACTGGGTGTGCTGGTACCGTCGCAACGTAACCGTGAAATATATATTGTGGGGGGAAGGGCGGAAACGGAAAAAAATACAATGTTGACAGTATGTGACAGGCATGAGGCTGCACCAGCTCCATAGGGAGGGTCACCCTCATAAAAAAAAAATTCTTTAAATTTCAGTTTTCTGTAAGCAGTCAAAACACCATTTTGGCATTGTTTGCGGGGTTAAACCTAAAAATCACATTAATACACCTATTGCACGATATTGTTATTGGACGTGTGAAAGGTTATTCGGGGTTAACGACGTATTTAATAACCAATGAAGTCGTGTTGAATCAACCGTGTTTAGATTTATAGACGCTTCGATTGGTGTTTTTATCATTTATCCCCGATTAACCTATACAATGTGTTTCATGTTTAAGTCAGGGGGTGCCGTATTCACATGTTTTTTTTAATGACTGTTACATATGTGAATATAAAAATTGTACACAACACTCGTCCATATTATTGTTTGTTGACGGTTTACTGCGCCGCAAAAAGAAGTCTCGCCTTTTATTATTAGTATAATGATTTCCTCATGTGCGGCAGGACTACCTCCGCACGAAATCCCCGTAAAAGAAAACTTAGAGTTTGGGCATACAAGTGCTCGAACGTACCAGGCGCCAGGTCATCCAGGTGCATGTTAATTTTCTGCAAAGGTAATGATAAATCGAGCGAGGCTTTAAAAAAGCTCCCACAGCCATTAAAAAGGAAAGTGTATCTACGTCAATGGTATCCGTTCGTAAGGCACTGGTTCGGTCTGGAGCCCCATTGTTCAGTCCGGGTGGGTGGGGCGTTGGGGGTTGGCGTTTAACGTGTACGCGTTTGATCCCAAGGTCTGTCATTGAGTCAAGTGGCTGGGTTTCGATTCCCCGGTTTGTACGTCCGTTACCTGATAAAATATAAAAAAAATTGGAAGGATTTTTTTTCTTTAAAGGCCTACCTGCGTAAATGTAGTGTAATTTCACTAGTCAATTATTGTAGGCCCTTAATTTTAAAATTCCACCGAGCTATATACCTACATTCAGTCATTAAGTCAACTGGTGTGGTTTCGATTCACCAGTTGCACATGGCAAGCAGTAGGGTCGCCTGTCCAACCTCGTCGGTTTTGTCCGGATCCTTCCACTGCTCACAGCCCCCTTCGCGCAAGTGAATTATTGAAATGAAATTGATTCATATGTTAGTCCCTATATGACTTAGTTTGTGTCGACAGTACCTTAAACCCCATCTCTTTCTCAATCTCCCCCTCTGTCTCTCTCTCCGTCCCCCCTCTGTCTATCTCTCCCCCTCTGTCTCTCTCTCCCTTCTGTATCTCTCTCCCCTCTCCCTCTCTCTCAATCTCCCCTATGTATCTCTCTCCCCCCTCCCTCTCCCCTCCTCTGTCTCTCTCTCCCTTCTGTCTCTCTCTCCCCTCTCCTCCCTCTGTCTCCCCCTCTGTCTCTTCGTCACCCTCTGTCTATCTCTCCCCTCTGTCTATCTCCCCCTGTCTCTCCGTCCCCCCTCTGTCTCTCTCTCCCCATCCCCCTTCTGTATCTCTCCCCCTCTCTCTCTCCTCTCTCTCTGTATGTCTCTCCCCTCCCTCTGTCTCTCTCCCCTCTGTCTCTCTCTCCCCTCTGTCTCTCTCTCCCCATCTCCCTTCTGTATCTATCCCCCTCTCTCTCTCTCCTCTCTCTCTGTATGTCTCTCTCCCCCTCTGTTTCTCTCTCCCCTCTGCCTCTCCGTCCCCCCTCTGTCTCTCTCTCCCCCTCTCTGTATCCATCCCCCTCTCTCTCTCTCCTCTCTCTCTGTATGTCTCTCTCCTCCCTCTATCTCTCTCCCCTCTGTCTCTCCCCTCTCCCCTCCTCTGTCTCTCTCTCCCTTCTGTATCTCTCTCCCCTCTCCTCCCTCTGTCTCCCCCTCTGTCTCTTCGTCCCCCCTCTGTCTATCTCCCCCTCTGTCTCTCCGTCCCCCCTCTGTCTCTCTCTCCCCCTCTCCCTTCTGTATCTCTCCCCCTCTCCACTCTGTCTATCCCTCCCCCTCTGCGCCCCCCCCCCTCTCCCTCCCCCTCTGCCTCTCTCTCCCCCCTGTCTCTTCGTCCCCCCTCTGTCTCTCTCTCCCCCTCTCCCTTCTGTATCTCTTCTCCCCTCTCTCTATCCTCTCTCTCTGTATGTCTCCATACTCCCTCTGTCTCTCTCTCCCCTCTGCTTCTCTCTCTCTCCTCTCTCTCGCTCCTCCGTCTTTATTATCCAGGTTGGTGAAGAAAACAGGACTTTTAACCCCATTTTATTTAATTCCAGATAAACCTATATATAACCATCATAGTTCTTCTCCTTCTGGTATGTCGGGAAAAAGAATCCAGATTGAAAAATGGGATGCGACTAAAGATGGCGATATGAACGAAGAAAATATGAAACGAAAATTAAAATCACAAGGATACAATTGTATCGTGTACGATTTTTCTCCAGGGACTGATTTCCCCGACCACACCCATCCCATGTCCAAGAAGGATTCCATCATCAGCGGAGAGTTTGAGATCAGCATGTATGGTGAAACTGTCATATTAACCCCTGGCGATATAGTGGATATCCCGCTCAACACGGTTCACAATGCCCGAGTTTTTGGCTCGAAATCCGTCAAGTTTTTTGATGCTACGAAGTAAAAGTAAATAAATGGACACGAACAAAATTTCTTTTTGTATATTTTCACAATGTATAAAATATAGCTGGTCTTTAAAGTTCTTGATTGTCATTTGAAATAAAATGGCGGGCATCTGATGAAATGAAATTTAACGAAATGAAATGAAATGTGGTTTAACGTCCTACTGTTCTACTCCGAACTGGGCTAATAATAATAATAATAATAATAATAATCACGTCATTTTACAAGGGTAGCAAATTAGGCCTGAGGCCTTTTTCAAATTTGGCCCTTGGCACAGATCGTGCGAATGATTTCGATCATTACTGCAGGAAGAAACCGAAGAACTCGGGGGAAACCTGCCTGATCGGACGGGAGACCGAATATCCCTCTCACTTAGGCCTACAACGATAAAGTTCATGCCCTGAGCTGGGATTGAACCCTCGTTGCATTGGTGAGAAGCCGCCTCTCTAATGAAGACGGACAAACGCCAGTGTGCTATGAGGGGAATTTTGCCCGGACAGCAGCGCTTCGACCTAGGCTACTTTCATATCCAATTCCAACTGTCAAGGGATCATTTATGTGCACGCCAATTACACGGGACCTCGGTTTTTCGTCCCACTGAACGACTAGACAGCTGTTCTTGTCAGGCCCTCCGTCCTGCATCATTGATAAGGGAGAACCAAGCCGGGGAAATCTGGATGAACTTTCTCGGCCAATGCAGAGATCGAACACCCGACCTCCTGGCTATAGCGAGCCAGCGTCTTACCCACTGTGATCCCCCGGGACTATTAAGCCCAGTTCTCAATCCATCGTGTATTGTCTTACGAGTAGGCCTAGTAGTAGGCCTAGTGTACGACGAACATTTTAGTAAACCCTACCACGTGCGATTTACACGCCACTTACGTGTTTGCCTCATCTTAGAAGATGGCAGAGATTTATGGTCCTGTACATACAACACTTTTCCCCGAATTTCTGCGGCTGGTTTGCGAGCTATACTGAACGTCTGAACCCCACGACCGTGCGTGCCATAACACGTATTGGGGTGGGGGTAGCCATAAAGCACTAGACACATTAGCCGAATCATTTGGCCGAATCGTTCGGGCGAATCAATCGGCGCCGAATTTTATTTGGCCGAATGGGTGGACACAAATATCGAATGTTTCGCCCGATTTACCAGTCGATTGCATCACTTTTCACGTCACATGATTAAAAACGGCGGCGTCTATGTCTTCAAACAATCACGTGACTTCTCGATATGAGTGCTGATTGGCTAATGAATTCTACATTCGGCCGAATGCTTCGACGAAGTGGAATATATCAAACATGTTTGATTCGGGCGAATCATTCGGCCGATTAGAAATTCGGCCGAATGACGGTGGACACACTATGCGAATTTCGACGGCGATTGATTCGGCCGCATCATTCGGCTAGTGTTTCCACCGCTTAAGACAGGGAAACACCATGTAGTGTCTTATGAGGGAAATTTGCCGTATCTCTAGATATCCCTCATCAAATTACAGAGAGAGAAATAAAATGAAATAGGGCTTAACGTCCTACTGTTCTGCTCCGAGTTGGGCCAATGAATGAATGAATGAATGAATGAAATGGGGTTTAACGTCCTACGCTTAAGCACCTAACCTGGGCCAATTGAAGACGGGCATACGCCAACAGTGTGCTATGAGGGAAATTTTGCCCGGGCAGCGGCGCTACGGCCTACTCTTATATCGAATTCCAACTGCCAAGGGATCTTTTACGTGCACTCCAATTTGTACACGGGACCTCGGTTTTTCGTCCCATCCGAACGACTAGGCAGCTGTCCTTGTCAGGCCCTCCTTCTGCATCACTGACAAGGGGAAATCACGCCGGAAAATCGAGATGAACTTTCTCGGCCAATGCAGGGATCGAACACTCAACCTCCAGGCTAGCGAACCAGCGCCTTATCCACTTAGCCACCGTGATCCCCTTGGGCCAATGAAGATGGACATACGCCATACAGTGTACTGTGAGGGGCATTTTGCCCGGACAGCAGCGCTACGTCGTACTCTTATATAGAATTCCAACTGCCAAGGGATCTTTAGCGTGTACGCCAATGTGTACACGGGACCTCCGTCCCGCATCACTGACAAGGGAGAACCATGCCGGAAAACAGGGATCAAACACCCTACCCCCAGGCTAGCGAGCCAGCGTCTCACCCACTTAGCCACGTCATCCCTCTTACAGCGAGAGGGCGGGGGGCTAATGTTATTTTTGAAATATTTACCACGTTACAGGCGCCTATGGTCTCATCTGTAACATGAACAGCTCACGTTTTGATGTGCTAATAATTTGGCAAGCACTGAGATAAACTAACTAAGAAAGACAAGATGAGAGAGAGAGAGAGAGAGAGATGGGGTTTAACCACAGGCGAAAGCCAGAGATGGCCGGCAAGCTACAGGTCTAAGCGCGGCACTCTAGACCACTAGGCCACCCTAACACCCCCTAAAGACAAGATAAATCCATTTCTATAAACAAAACAATATCTTTAATATGATCATTATAAATGCATTTAATATAATATATTATTTGTGCAGTTATTAATATGAACTTGGAGAGATGATAATTGTAGGCCGGTTTATATTTTTAGGAATACTAGCCCTTTTAAGAGAGGTAAAAGGTATTTGTATCCAAGTTCAATCTTCTAAAAAAAAGGGTTAGGGTTAGGGTTAGTGTCAGTATTTTGGACTCTACTACTGGAATACTAGCCCTTTTAAGAGATGTAAAAGGTATTTGTATCCAAGTTCAATCTTCTAAAAAAAAGGGTTAGGGTTAGGGTTAGTGTCAGTATTTTGGACTCCGGAAATACCAGACCCTCCCCCACCGGCCAACAATTAGCATCTGTAATAAACTTGTTAATACGACAGTAGTACACCCAGTTGTCTGAAATGTGACTACAATAGTAAGTGCAGGAGAACAGCACCACACGCAAACCAAAAAACTACAAGATAAACCTGCGGACAAGACAGAAAATAGACATTGCAAAAATAAACAAAATCTAACCCCATTTCATTAGTAAATGAAATGAAATAAAAAGGGGTTTAACGTCCTACGTTTCCGCGCCAATCTGGCTGATGATGACCCACATATTTGATCCGGATGGCACCTTTTCTATCGACTCTTCTTGACGCAGACGAGGAGCTCGAATGATTAGAAACGTTTTCTTGTCCTACTTCCTGCACCACTGACAAGAATTCCAGGCTGGAAAATCCCATGGGACTTTCTCGGTCAGTCGAGGGATCTCTTGGTTAAAAATAGCACAAACAAACGTTTTTCGTAGGCAATTTGAAAGCGCTTTGTATTTGCGTCCATCTTTCTAGAAGCAATCGCCAGCGTTTGCATCACTGCGAACACAGCGAATATCAATTAGTGCCGGATTTAACATTACGCAAATAAGGCACGTCTTAACGTACGTAACTATCGTACGAAAATTAAAGGGTGGTTGATTTCAAACTGATCCCGCAGTGAATATTCGCTTGGCCGCTAGTATCACTGATAAAGATGACATCTATGCGTTTTAATTCGCCAAATATTAACTTTTATCCTCCAACAAAATAAATTCTAAAACATTTTTTTGAAGTATAAGAAAAATAAATAAAGAAGTTTGAAGTATCTGTAGATAAAACATATTTCTTATTTAGTGTAAATGGGTATTAAAATGAGTAAAAGGCATCATTTTGCCCGAAGCAGTGAGGTGGTATGTAAACAACACACGAGCCGTTGAGCCAATGACTGACGCCAGGTGAAGTCAATTAATGCACGTGTTGAAAATAGTCATCTGTGACAGTGATAATTCGTAAGTAATTCTCTGTAAAACAGATTGGGCTGGCTTCTCTACAATCCAGGCCACAAATGCAGAATGAAGTTTACTTTAACCATTTTCAGTTTAATCAGCAATGTTGTCATTTTTATTAAATATTAATCTTAATATCAGATGATCGATGACCTCATTGTTATTATTAAATATAAATAAAATCTGGTCATCTGTATCTATGACATCATCTTTTATGTCCGGAATCTATGACTCACTAGAACGTGGGTTCACTTGTCCACAGGCTCACTAGTCCCCTGATATCTATTATTAGAGTTAGGGTTGGGTAAGGGTTCATTAGCTCACCGATATTTATTATTACGGTTGGGTTTGGGTTAAGTTTAGGTTTATTGGTATCTATTATTAGTGTTGGGTTAGGGTTAAGTTTAGGTTTATTGGTATCTATTATTAGTGTTGGGTTAGGGTTAAGTTTAGGTTTATTGGTATCTATTATTAGTGTTGGGTTAGGGTTAAGTTTAGGTTTATTGGTATCTATTATTAGTGTTGGGTTAGGGTTAAGTTTAGGTTTATTGGTATCCATACTTATAGTATTTCTTATAGGGGCGGACTGTGCACCGGCGGACTAGTGACCCCCCCCCCTCTCCTATGACATCATCTGTATATCATGAATCTATGATGTCATCTGTAGGCCTATATCAGGATTCTGTGACATCATCTTCATTAAATATGAATAAAATATCTTCGTCGGTGCCGGAACTCTTCCGTGCTCTATCAAACTGTTCATATCTACTACAACATAGCACTGAAATAAATATACACTTCATTTTATTACAGTCAATGACTCCACTGATGACTGCACGACTTAACTAACTCAGTGATGACTGCACGACTCAACTACAGAGATGACTGCATGCCTTGTTTTAACTCTGATGACTACATGACTTGTTTTTACTCTGACTTCAGTCATTGATGACTACATGACTTGACTTTCTGACTCAACTACAGTGATGACTACATGACTTGACTCTCTCATTCCACTTATTAATGACTGCATGACAGAACTCTCTGTGACTACAGTAATGACCAAGGGCCGCGGAGACGGGGGGGGGGGGCTAGAGGGGCTTTAGCCCCGGCAATAATTTTTAATAGTGAAAATAAAATGTCGCCAAAAGCTCAAAAAAGTGAAAAAAGGTTAGGGGGGGGGGGAGTATGGTCAGTAGCCCCCCCCCCCAAAAAAAAAAAAATCGGGCCCTCTCCGCGGCCCCTAGTAATGACTGCAAAAACTCAACTCACTGATGACTACATGACTTAACTTTCTCATTCCACTCTCTCTGATGACTAAAGGGATGATTGCATGAATCTACTCTGTTATTATTAGTTTAATTCAGTGATGAGGACATTGGCTACATGTGTACCAGTTGACTCAATGACAAGCTTTATGATGCAGTGCGCGCACGCTAACCATTCAGCCATCACACACCCCCCATGGCTACAATCATGTATACCAGTAATAATAAATGAAAGAAGATGATTGTCCTTTGCTTGGGTTTAGGCTACACAAATTTGATTTTTCTGCTCTCTTCTGGATCTTTTTTCCCATAACAATAAGGTGGGTCCTTAATTTTCTGTTTCCCATAGCAATAAGGTTCGGGCCTTAATTCTCTTTTTCTCATAGCAATAAGGTTCACGCCTTAATTCTCTATTTCCCATAGCAATAAGGTGGGCCCTTGATTCCCTCATTTCCCAAAGCAATGAGGTGGGACATTAGTTTCCTTACATACTCTAAAAGCAATGGTTCAATTCTGTTAAAAACTCAAAAAGATATGATACATTGAAAATATCCTAATTTCGTAGTGTTTGTTCAGATTATAATTAGACAGGCCTTACTGTACCCTACTAGGTGTATACATACCAATACCTTCTTTAAATGAATTAGGGTTTTTGCAAAATATGTGTTTATCAAAAGAATCCAAACTGGACTTACCCTCTTTAGATGAGTTAGGGTTTTTATAAAATATATGTTTATTAACAGAATCAAAACCAACAACCACCACAAAATGACCTGAAATAATAATATAATAAATTCTTGTGGATGTTATCAGATAGAACTTATGTGGTCTTGGACTTCTCTGGGGGTTAGATGGCTGAATGGTTAGCGTGCGTGGCTGTATCATAAAGTCTGTATTGAGTCAACTGGCCTGGTTCCGAATCGCAAGGTGAAGGGCATCCTCCTCGCAGTGTTCCGTTTGATTAGAGCTAATCTGACTACTCCCTGCTGGACTGAGTTGGTATTATTGTCACTAATTATGACTGGTCAGTGGTCCTATTACTGGCTAATCACTGACTTCGTTACAAACGTATTACCTTTAAAACAGAGGGTTTAATTAGGGCAACTGTGTTTACATAACGTTACGTCATGGCTGCACGTTTTTTAATGCTATATTAACCAGCGCATAGCAGGATTTTGAAGCAAAACTAATTGCGTGACAAAGAAGGCTATCGGTATTGACGTAAAGTAAACACTACTGTATGGTAACGAACAGACTTTCCACGTTTTTAATACCTTAAATCTTTGTACAAAATATTAAGGAAGACCCAAGATTAAACGACGGACTGTCATGTTGCTGTACTTAAGTGATAGCTTTCATTGAATGGAAAGAATAGACACATTCCCGCATAAGTTCAAGAAACAGACGCCATTCCAGCAATGGCCAGAGAGGGATTTCTCCGGCCGTTGCTTCAGGTATATGGGTGAAGGATAACCTGTCCAACCTCATGGGTTTTTCTCCAGGTCCTCCGGTTTCCTGACACTGCTAAAGACTCCTACACGCAAGCGAATTATTGAAATAAAATTAAAACCATATGTTAGTCCCGAAATGACCTAGTTTTTGTCGAGTGGACGTTAAACCCCATTTCTCTCTCTCTCTCCTGGCAAGCAAGACACATGGTCCTTGTCGAAACGTTGTGCTTTTAAAATAAAACTAGAGATTGTATCCCATAAAAACTGTGTTCTGCTTCAAACTTGGCTAATGAAGGGGAATTTTGTTTGGGCAGCGGCTACCAAGCAAGCGACTTTCCCACAAATCCACCGTGGACCCCTGAAAACAGGTGGTGGGTGGGTGGGGGGGCAATACCACAAGAAAATTGGCCTTTACCGCAAAATTCATGCAGATGCCCATGCTAGTTGGCCCTCCCGAAAACATCTTTGCCCCCCCCCCCCCCAAACAGCTTCCTGGCTACGGGCCTGGGTGTTATAAGAGGTTAAGACTAGGTTGTCAACATATCATTCTCGGTATCCCCAGTGGTCTCATTCTGTTCTACTCCACTAACATCTGGGTTGTCAACATTTGAGAATAATAAGTCATTAGCTAGATTATAATGTCTTTTACATTGTCATGAACAATATCTAAGGGAGGTAATTATTCCTAAAACATGAAGACCAGAAGGTTCTGGATGAGTCCAAGCCTGGAAATAAGGCACCTGTCACAGACAATGTCAGACACAGATTCAGGCTTCGTCAGGCACAAAACCTCTGGTGCCTGTCATTTTGTCAGGCAATGATTTGTCTTTTTTAAAAATATTATTAATACATGTCTTGTATTAAGTTTAAAATGTCAGGTACATCTTAAACCATTATTTCCAGGCCTGTGGATGACCAAGACTAGATTAAGACTGGATTGTACTAACCTTGATATCCTGTATGACATATATCTATACAACACGATAAACAGGAAACCTGAAAAAATAAATTATCGTATAACACGTTCAATATCTTCTACTACGACAGGAGGGTTGGGTTGTACAGTCTCTCCGTCTTCAATTAGCCCAGATTAGGTGCAGAAGCGTAGAATGTTAAACCCCATTTCATTCACTTCATTCATTTCATTCAAGATTCACAGCCCGTCTTCAATTAGCCCAGGTTAGGTGCAGAAGCGTAGAATGTTAAACCCCATTTCATTCATTCAAGATTCACAGCCCGTCTTCAATTAGCCCAGGTTAGGTGCAGAAGCGTAGGATGTTAAACCACATTTCATTCATTGTACAGTCGTATCGGTCCTTGTTTCGATGATCCCAAGCTTGTATGTGACAAGCAATCTCCCAGGTTTTCTCCCGTTCATCCGGTTCCGTCAAGTGAATTATTGAAATAAAAAGGGTACCATAATAATATGTTAGTCGCACAATGACTTGGTTTGTGTTTCTGTGTGTAAGAGGGAGATATGGCTGAGTTTCTAACAATTCACTTGTGCATTGGGATTTTTTAGAAAAGGACCAGGGGCCGGTTGCTCAAAGCCCCGTTATCTTTTAACGATCCGTTAACTTTAACGGAGAGAAAGATTGTTGCTGGAAATAAAGGCCCCAAACATTCTGTGGTGCAAATTTTTCCTACAGATTTATGCTAATATAAAAAAATAAAGTATTCTGTAGTGTTTTCTGAGGTAAATTTAACGGAAAGATAACAAACAACGCGTTACCAAGATATGTCCGTTAGAGTTTAACGGATCGTTAAAATAACTTAGTTTTGAGCAACCGACCCCAGGAGAATACCGAAAAGATTGGACAGGCAGGTGACCCTACTCCAGTGTTGCAATTTCAGACATTTTCAAAGCCCCAATACCACTCTGGTTGTAACTGAATAATATTCCCCAATCTTTATTCTGGTCAACAATTTGTACTATTCTACAATTTTTCAATTAATAAATGATACAAAACACACCTAATTTTAAAAATTGGAAAAATTCAACTGCATGCCGTAACATGGTTTGAAAAGCTTTACGTAAACACTTTCAAATGCAACTTGAATTTAAACATATATTTCCGAACCCTCTGGGCAAGAAAGATAGGTTGTAATGGTAATTTGCACAACAGGAAGGACACTTAAACATCTTGTAGTTAGAATAAGGCTAATTTTTATTTTCTGGACCTGTCAAGCCAGCAAGAGTGTTATTGTCCCTTTAAGCAGACTGATTCAGACCAGAATAAAAAATTGTGTGTCAACTATTTGTAAACTTGAGGTGAATGAATAGGGTTGAACATCTTCCTGAAAATGAAAACCCGCCAATTCTAAAATTGTGTGAGTTAATTAGACGAAATTTGGTAGTTCACTGAGAAATTTTATAGGTTTGAACTACTGGTGATAAAATGAGGACATGGAAGCGATCATGAAAACTTGGAGATCAAATGAGGATGAAATAAAATGAAATGGGGTTTAACGTCCTTCTGTACTGCTCAAATTGACATAATGAAGACAGGCATACACCATAGTGTACTATGAGGAAATTTTGTGCCGACAACGACACTACGGCCAAGCCTTGAAATAAGGCACCTGTCACTGACAATGTCAGGCACAGATTCAGGGTTTGTCAGGCACTAAACCTCTGGCAGTGGTGCCTGTCATTTTGTCCGGCACTGAATTGTCTTTTTTAATGATATTATTAATACATGTCTGGCACTAAGTTGAAAATGTCAGGTACTCTTGTCAGTGACAGGTGCCTTATTTCAAGGCTTGACTACGGCCTACTCTAATATCAAATTCCAACTGCCAATGTGAACATAGGACCTCATTTTTTGGTCAGATATGAAGAACTATACATTGTCCCTTGTCCTCCGTCTTGTAAAACTAACAAGGGGGAAAATCCAGATGAACTTTCTTCTTGGCCAATGCAGAGATCAAACTCACAACCTCATGGTAAGTGAGCCAGTGTCTTACTCATGGACCCACTGTGGTCCCAAAAACTATGTATAAAATAAAGAGAGTAAACTGTAATAACACCAAAGCCAGCATCTTACTCATCGATCCACCGTGGTCCTCCAAACCATTTATAAACTAAACTATAATACCACCGTGCCCCCCCCCCCCAAAAAAGCCAGCACCTTTCTCACGGATCCACTGTGGCCCCCCTAAACCATTTATAAAATAGAGAGAGTAAATTATAATACCATATTACGACACCAGATCCACTGTGGCCCCCCTCAAACCATTTATAAAATAGAGAGTAAACTACAATACCATATTACGACACCAGATCTACTGTGGCCCCTCAAACCATTCATAAGATAGAGGGAGAGAGAGAGAGAGAGAGAGAGATGGGGTTTAACGTTCACTCGACACATACTAGGTCATTTCGGGACTAACATATGGTTTGATTTTATTTCAATAATTCTCTACAGGTAGGGGTCATTAGCAGTGGGAGGAAACCGGAGTGCCCGGAGGAAACCCACGAGGTTGAGAAAGATAGAGAGAGTAAAATACATTACCATATTACGACACCAGATACATTCTAGTTTCACCCAATCTGTTAAACATATCGCCACGGCACCATCTTTTAAATAACCAGTTATTTCTTTTAAACTCACACACCTACAACAGAAGAATACTCTTCGAAACGTCGCCTAAATAAATTAAGTAGCTGTTATTCCATAAGTATGTGTTTTTGTGTATTGCTCTATCCAGTTACTAAATGCCTCTAAAAGAATAGAAGAAAATTGCTTCAATGGCATTTAGTAATTGAACTGGGGTATACAGGTCACAATTCTGTGGAATACCATAACTGCTTATAACTGAGTGACATTTCCACTAGGCTTCTCTAGTCGTTATCAAGCAATGATAAAATTTGAAAATAAAATCGTTTATTGTTTCTAATTAAATGAAGAAATAATCCCATTAAATAGTGATAACAACTGATCAACTCAAGGTAGATTTGCTCGATAAAGACGAGAGTATCCTCGTCGAAACGTCGCTTAGTATTAAACTCAGTAATTGTGTATCCATCAAATTGTACCTTGTGTTTTTATGTTTCATTACATAATGCCTATCAAAGAAACCAACTGATGAATCAGCATCAATCTGATTAAAATACTGATCTATATTTGGTTTCGATTTGTTTATACTTTCGATGGCCTACACTACATTAAGATCAGACAAGTTGTTTTGGAAGGTCGCGTCAGAGGTCATACCAGTCATTCCTAGTGGTTTACCCACAAGTTTGTGAATGGCATGCCAAGAAGTCGTTGTAACTGACCGCTTCATTGGCTAATGCAATAGACAGATTTAGCTCTCGCATACAACTGTCTAGCTTAATGACTGCCTAGCTTAACAACTGTCCTGGGGCCGGTTGCTCAAAACTCTGTTATCTTTTAACTATCCATTAACTTTAACAGAGAGAAAGATTGTTGCTGGGAAAAAAAAGGCCGCAAACATTCTGTGGTGCAAATTTCTCCTACAAATTTATGCTAATATAAAAAAACAAAGTATTCTATATTGTTTTCTGTAGTAAATTTAACAGAAAGTTAACAAACAACACGTTACCAAGATATGTCGGTTAGAGTTTAACGGATCGTTGAAATAACTTAGTTTTGAGCAACCGACCCCAGGTGTAAAACTGTTCAGAGATAGAAATCGGAGAAATCAGTGAATGCTTACCTATACCCCTGAATAATATTTGAACTTTAGGGGTCAAATTCAAACATGAGTCATATTACAATTTATAATACCATGAATCTTATTAATATTATCAATATTCACAGTCCTTGAAAACAAACTCTGTGAAAACAAGGTCTTGGTATATTCATTCACCTAATTCAATATCTGTTATATTGTTGATTATATTTTACCTTTTTTCAACATTCACTCCATTTTCAGCAGCTTTAGTAAACAATTTGTTTACTTTCCCCTCATCTTGACAAAAAAATCTTGAATAAAACGACTGAAAATAGACAAGAAAATTTGTAAAACATTAAATCTGCTTAGTCTCTAACTCGATATCATTCAAAGCCTTTTACAGTGAAAACACAAATTATTTGCCAATTCAAATCAGCATTGGTGTTGTGATCTTACCTGGAAAAGATGGGATTCTAATATCCAATATTTAAGACTAAATAAACATTTTACAATTGGTACGAATCGTGTACCATAATGGGACATTTGTAACAAGGGACTCGAATATAGACATATTCCACAATGTCAATTTTCAAATATAAAAAAAAGTTTTTTTTATACCTTTGAAGCATAACCTTCATTAACCCCGAGCGTTATTGTAAACAGTTGATGAGAAATATCATATCTCTTCATCAGATAGGCTAGATGAATTGTCCAAACACTGAAATAAAAACAGACACAAATTCCCAATATAGACAGAATGGTAATTTTACAATAGAAAAAAGTAAGCTGTTCCACTAGGGATCTGGTATCCTTTAACTTGGTTGTTTTGCAGTTTAATTAATATAATAGCCTTTAATTTCAAAACATCCTTTTATAATTGATAATAACCCTTTAAATTTCAAAAATGGTTTAATTAGTACTATGGCTTAATTTAATGGTACACCATTTAATTTCTGCTCAGCTTGTAATTAAAGGCTTTAGATATTTAAATGGGTCATCCATTTCTAAACCCCTCTCTATAAAATTAAATGGTGTGCCATTAAATTAAGCCATAATACTAATTAAACCATTTTTGAAATTTAAAGGGTTATTATCAATTATCAAAGGATGCTTTGAAATTAAAAGGCTAATATATTAATTAAACTGCAAAACAACCAAGTTAAAGGATACCAGATCCCTAGTCACATACGTTGAACCCAGTCACAGTTCTTGCTAAAATATAGATACTAAAAAATTAATATATTGAAAATTTCATTCAAAGTACTTTATTATGCAGTGTAGATCGTTTAGTATCTTACATGTAGCAATGAAACTGGACAAACAAGACAAAATTTTGATTATCCATTTAATCCTTATATTGTTTCATCTCCTGGGCATTCTAATCCATTTTAATTTCTGCCGTCCAATGATCTAGAGAGTTGATTAGGGGCTTTTCATGTGAATCTCAGCCATATGATGGTTTAGAGAGTTGATTAGGGGCTTTTCATGTGAATCTCAGCCATATGATGGTCTAGAGGGTTGATTGGGGGCTTTTCATGTGAATCTCAGCCATATGATGGTCTAGAGAGTTGATTAGGGGCTTGTCATGTTATAATCAATGTCTGAATAATTTCTATTTAACATTTGAAGCCAAAACAAAGACCTGCTTCAGGCAGGGGGATCACGTGGCTAATTGGCAAGACGGTGGCTCGCTAGCCTAGAGGTCAAGTGTTCGAGCCCTGCATTGGCTGAGAATGTTTATCTTGATATTTCCGGTGTGGTTTCCCCTTGTCAGTGATGCAGAACGGAAGGCCTGACAAGGACAGCTGCCTAGTTGTTCGGATGGGAAGACAAACCGAGGTCCTGTGCAAAAAATTAGCGTGCACATAAAAGATCCCTTTGCAGTTGGAATTCGATATAAGAGTAGGTCGTAGCGCCACTTCCCTGGCAAAAATTTCCCTCATAGCACAGTGTATGGCATATGCCCGTCTTCAATTAGCCCATGTTAGGTGCAGAAGAGTAGGACGTTAAACCCCATTTTATTTCATTTACATAAATATTAGAGTAAAGTGTAGCATACCTTTCTTCACACTGTAAATAATCTAAATCTGTTGTATATAACTTATCACATGGTTTACCTAAATATCTGTCAAATAAAAATATATTGTTATATTATTCCTACAGGGAGAGAAAGAGAGAGAGAGAGAGAGAGAGAGAGAGATGAAGCTTAACATCCATTCAGGTCTTTGGGGAGTGGGGGCTAACATATGGTTCAATTTTAATTCAATGATCTGCTTGATAGTAGGAAACCTGGGCGACATAACTCCGTGTCATGTACAAGCTGGGAATAGAAACCTATAGTTTCCTTCTTATACTTAAGTGTAGGGATAGAGAGACAGAGAGAAATGGGGTCCACTCGACACAAACCAGGTCATTTCGGTACTAACACATGGTTCAAATTTATTTCAATGATCTGTTTGCGTGTAGGGGTCTTTTTAGCAGGGGGAGAAAACCGGAGGAAACACATGAGGTTGGACAGGCAACTCTACTCCTTGTCACGTACAACTGGGGAATTGAAACCATGACAGTTGACTCAATGACAGACTTTATGATACAGCATGAGCATGCACATGCTACAACCATTTTGCTAATCAGGATGAACTTTCTCGGCCAACACATAATAAAAACAGAGAGAAAGACAGAGAAATGGGGTTTAACGAACACTCAACACATAATAAAAACAGAGAGAAAGACAGAGAAATGGGGTTTAACGAACACTCAATACGTAATAAAAACAGAGAGAAAGACAGAGAAATGGGGTTTAACGTACACTCAACACAATAATAATTATGTATATTTATTAAGTGCATATAACGACCATAAATGCATGCTCAAAGCGCATTTCGGCACTAACATATGGTTTAATTTTATTTCAATAATTCGCTTGTGCGTAGCGTAGGGGTCTTTAGCAGTGGGAAGAAACCAGAGTGCCTGGAGGAAACCCACAAGGTTGAGAAGGCACCCCTATCTCCATGTCACATACGCTCACACTAGGGCTAGAAATCAAAGCCGCAAACCAGAGGTGGCTGGCCAGCTAGAGGTCGAAGCACGGCACTCTAGACCATCCCACCCCCCCTCAATAAAACAAGTAAGAGCATAACAATTTCATGTTAAACCTGATTTCATTTTATGTGTTGGTGCATTTAATGACCCAAGGTATGGTACTATACATTGACAAGAAATCATACTAAGAAACAACAAACAACAAACAAACAAACAATTCAAAAAGGAATGAATGAATCCCAGGTATGATACGATACATTGTCTTACTTTAAAATCATATGAGCACAAGCTAGACCACAATCTTACCTCAGGTACGGTACTTACTTTAAAATCATGTGAGCACATGCTAGACCACAATCCCAGCTATAAAATTGTGTAACATGAGGTATATCTACAGACTTATTTACAACACCATCATCTGAAATAAATAACAAAGATAGGTTGCCAGGCAACAAAACATACATGTACGCCCAGTCGCCCACAGCAGCTATGTCGTTCGTGGAGCCAACAAAAAGACATTACAACATATCATTATAACAAAGATAAATTATTCTGACATCTTCTTTGAGTCAACTTACAGGGACATAACTCTTATCATTATTTCATACCACAATTAAAACTCATACATCCTCTTTGAGTTAAGAGGATCACATGGCTAAGTGGGTAAGACGCTGGCCTGCTAGTCTGGAGGTTAGGTGTTCGTTTCCTGCATTGGCCGAGAAAGTTCATCATGATTTTCCGGTGCGATTCCCCCTTGTCAGTGATACAGGATGGAGGGCCTGACAAGGACAGCTGTCTAGTCATTCGGATGGGACGAAAAACCGAGGTCCCGTGTACACATTGGAGTGCAAGTAAAAGATCCCTTGGCAGTTGGAATTCGATATAAGAGTAGGCCGTAGTGCCGCTGCCGGGGCAAAATTTCCCTCATAGCACACTGTATGGCGTATGCCCGTCTTCAATTGGCCCAGGTTAGGTGCTTAAGCGTAGGACGTTAAGCTGTCTAGTCATTCGGATGGGATGAAACCGAGGTTCTGTGTACACATTGGCATGCACATACATAAAAGAACTCAATAATTGGTTTTTATTGTTCGAAATGTTTATAATTAAACTTTCATATAAATAACTGTCTATGTCACATGGTGTGTAGTGTGTACTTTAACTTGTTTAGTTGTGTTTCCGATCCAATTCGGGGGGGGGGGGGGATTGGATCTGAATAGGGTTAGAATGAATGAATGAATGAAATGGGGTTTAACGTCCTACGCTTAAAGGGCCAATCCCGATAACTTTTTGGGGAATAAAACTGCTAAATTTTGTGTTAATTTCATGTAAAACCCATTATCTAAGGCCGATCAACTAACACATTTTTTGTGACACGCTTGTAAATAACTTAAACCTAACAGTTTGCATCTGGAAATTGAGATCTTTGTATCATACAGTATCTGAATAAAACCAGACTTTTTTCTATAAAAATAATATGTAGGTAAAATTAACCTTTTGTTATCAAGTACAGTACATGGGCCATTCACTGCATAGACCTCTCAAGAAACGTAAATCGATTATCAGGTCACCAAATGAAAAAAATGACCCGAAAACTTAAAAGGGTTACGTGTCCGGATAAGCAGTTTTGGCGTTCACGTCCAAACGACTCAATATTTTGAGTTGAAATTTTGAGACAAGGTATATACACTATTCCCCTATATTTTGGTGTTTTATTTTCAAATATTCTCAGACTTTTATTTTTATGCCCCTGTATAATACGGGACTGTCCCTTTAAGCACCTAACCTGGGCCAATTGAAGACGGGCATACGCCATACAGTGTGCTATGAGGGAAATTTTGCCCGGGCAGCGTCGCTACGGCCTACTCTAATATCGAATTCCAACTGCCAAGGGACCTTTTACGTGCACTCCAATTTGTACACGGGACCTCGGTTTTTCGTCCCATCCAAACGACTAAGCAGCTGTCCTTGTCAGGCCCTCCTTCTGCATCACTGACAAGGGGAAATCAAGCCGGAAAATCGAGATGAACTTTCTCGGCCTATGCCGGGATCGGACGTTGTATCATAAAGCCTGTCATTGAGTCAACTGGCGTGCTTTTGAATCCTAGGTTGTATGTGGCAAAGAGTAGGGTCGCCTGTCCAAACGAGTGGGTTTTCTCTAGGTCTTCCGGTTTCCTCCCACTGCTAAAGAATCCTATGCGTAAGTGACTTATTATTGAAATAAAATTAAACCATGTGTTAGTCCCGAGATGACCTTATTGTTTGTGTCGAGTGAACGTTAAAACCTAATTCTCTCTCTCTCTCTCTAGGCCACGTGGTGTGCAGTGTGTAGGCCTACTTCAACTTGTTTAGTTGGGTTTTTCATTCCAATTCAACCATCTGGTCTAGAGTCACGACCGAGTCACGACCACGGGAGTGGAGACGACGATTTTCACTTCTATTATCTAATTTACCTTCTAATTCACTGGCCATTTCTAAACACACGTCATATAATTAGGCGAGTTCACATTTCGGTTTACTACATTACATCAACACATGCAATAACTGCCTGCAGTATCGGTTTTTATGTCATGTCATAATAATAGAGAAACAAATAATATTTTCATTTCTTGTTTACACTGGAAGTGACGAAATCAAATTGTAGTTATCTCCCCTTGTTGTCACGATCATTCCAGTGTCAAAACATTTCAGTGATTACAAGCTATGACGTCAATGTTACAAGCAGTGGCATCAAGCCATAGAGTTATATATAGAAACTAGAGTCCGCACTCATCACGTGACAGCGTGCCGACATGGGGTCTTGTCCGCCATGTTAGTTCCGGGGAATATGAACGTAAATACCCGGATGTTTACTATGTTATCGCATGAATCAATCTGTGTCTAACTCTTTTAAAGCATGCACAAAGCCACAAATATTAAATTTTCTCACCCAAACATTTATTGTTTAATAAAAATAGTAATAAAGTTCCATGGACCGACTTATTTCCGGGCTCCTCCTTCAACGTAAAGGTTATAGAACAATTTAATTTGATATGTCAGCGAACGACCGCAGTGTCTCTACGTCTAGGCCTACATACTTTACCTTCGGCTTCGCTTTCTTTTTCAGTTTTTATTAAAATATTGATCTTTTAAATTAGTAGGCCTACAATATCCACAATATGTATTCCTATAGGGCCTACAGTAAATTTTTTAAATTATTTTAGAAATTTACGGAAGTAATTAATAAAGAATGTAGAGAAATGAAAGTTGATTTTTGTAACAATAAAAGTGAACAGAAATCAATAGCCCGCAGAATTATCTGTACCGGTATTTATCTATTTGTTAATAATTTTTAGAAATTTAAAGAAACTGAAAAGGGGAGAAAAACTATAAAAAAAAGTCTACAGAAAATGTTGTATTTTTTTCATTTATTTATTTATTTATTTGCTAATGTGCTTTAGAAAATTATGGAATGGCATTTCATTGTCAGCGATCTCGTACTCTAGGCCTACTATTCTACAGTAAATATGACTAATAAATTCGATAAGTAACTTCTGCTAGAACGGTTTATTTATTTATTTATCTATTTATATATTGATTTAGAAGCCCAGATTTAAACGTAAAATGTTATTTATTTATTTATTTATTTATTTTGGAAAATTATGGAACTAAAAGGGAAGAGAAGTTAATGGTCTGTAGGGAAATGAATATTTATAGAATAGTAAAGGAAATATGTTTCCAGAATGAAAACAATATTTATGAAATGAAATGGGGTTTAACGTACTACTGTTCTGCACCAGGGTCTAATTATTTGAGGTGGAGTAGCCTAATGAGCGTGTTTGTTTTTGGGGAACCTTGCAGAGACAGCGTCTCGATCGGATGGGACGAAAAACCGAGGTCCCGTGTACAGCTGACGAAGACCGTCCCGTTTTTAGGACAGTAACTTAGTAAGATTTCAATTTGTAAACTTATTAGTCACATTTACCGTAGAAAGAATAGCCTAGGCTACACATTCGCGACATAATTTAAAATATCATATATTATACTGGGGCCGGTTGCTCAAAGCTGCGTTATCTTTTAACGTTCCGTTAACTTTAACGGAGAGAAAGATTGTTGCTGGAAATAAAGGCCTCGAACATTCTGTGGTGCAAATTTATCCTATAGATTTATGCTAATATAAAAAAAGTATTCTATAGTGTTTTCTGTAGTAAATTTAATGGAAACTTAACAAACAACACGTTACCAAGATATGTCCGTTAGAGTTTAATAGGTCGTTAAAATAACTTAGTTTTGAGCAACCGACCCCTGGAAATTAAATTGAAAGTGAAAGTAAAAAACGAGATCGCTGACAATGACATGTCACTTTTCATTCCATAATTTTCTAAAACAAATAAGCAAATAAATAAATAATTAAAGAAAAATACAACATTTTCTGTAGACTGTTTTTGTTTTTAGTTTCCTTCCCCTTTTCAGTTCAATAAATGTCTAAAAATAATAAACAAATAAATAAATACCGGTAAATATAAATACAACATTTTAAGTACGCTTTTATTACTATTAATCTTTCTTCACTTTTCATTCCCTAGTTTCCTAATAAAATAATTAACAAATAAATAAAAATACTGGTAGGCCTAATTCTGCGGGCTATTGATTTTAGTTTACTTTTATTGTTAAACAAACCCAACTTTCATTTCTCTACATTCTTTATTTATTATTTCCGTAAATTCCTAAAACAATTAACAAATTGACTGTGTTGGAACACATATTTACTAATTTAAAAGATCAATAATTTAATAAAAAGAGAAAGCGAAGGTAAGTAAAGGTAATAAAGCCGCTAAAGTAGGCCTCGAGAGACACTGCGGTCGAGATTTCGACATCTCAAATTAAATTGTTCTATAACCTTTACGTGGAAAGAGGGGCCCGGAGATAAGTCGATCCATGGAACTTTATTATTCTTTTTATTAAACAATAAATATTTGGGTTAGAAAATTAAAAAATTTAATATTTGTGCACGTTTTAAAACAGTTTGACACAGATGGATTGATGCGATAACATAGTGAACATCCGGGTATTTACGTTCATATTCCCCGGAACTAACATGGCGGCCGTCGCTCCATTCCGGCACAAACCTTTAACGTTGTAGTCATGGGAGTCACGTGATGAGTGCGGACTCTAGTTTCTATATATAACTCTATGCATCAAGCATACAATACTGGCCCCGAGTTCACAAAGCAATCTCAGACTTACGTTGAGAATTAACTCAAAATTGTTCACCTTATTCTAACCAATATATAGCCCTTTAGGCCTATATAAGTTTTTTTTTTAATGTAGCCTTTCAAATACATCAATAAGAAACTATGTGACTATGTGCAAAGTATTGTGTGTCTGCAATCTGGGGCCTGTTTCACGAAATTTTAACTTAAGATAAAATCCAAATTTTAGTACATACTTAAATATGATTGGCTAAGCGCTAAAATCTACCTAATACTATCCAATCGAATTACTAAATTCGGATTTTATCTTAGTTAAAATTTCGTGAAACAGGCCCCTGCATTAAAGATATTTCTTATAAACAGTGATTGCAAGTTGAGCAAATTCTCAACTTAAGTCTGAGAATGCTTTGTGAACTCAGGGCCTGGCCCCAATCACTGTTTGTGAGAAATGTCTTGAATCCAGAAACACAAGATTTTGCACATAACATCTTATTGGTGTAGGCCTATTTAATATATTAAAACAACAAACATTTAATAAAGGGCTATATTTTTGTTGAAATAAGGCGGACAATTTTGAGTAAATTCTCAACTTAAGTCCGAGAATGCTTTGTGAACTCGGGGCCAGATTTTCATTTGTTGGCAGTTAAAATCCTTGTATAAATTTTATCAGATAGGCCTATCTATTAGCCAATTTATATTTTAAAGGGACAATAACACTCTTGCTGGTTTGACAGCCCCAGAAAATAATTAACAGCCTTATTCTAAGTAGGCTACTAGATGTTTAAGTGTCTTACCTGTTTTAACAGCCTTATTCTAAGTACTAGATGTTTAAGTGTCTTACCTATTGTGTAAATTATCCTTTACATCCTATTTTACTTGTCCAGAGGGTTAGAAAATAGTTTAAAACCCAAGTCTCATTTGAAAAGGTTTACGTTAGGTTTTTCAAATCATTTTGTGGATTTTTTCCATTTTTTTTATATTTGGTGTATTAAGATGAAATTTGTATCATCAAATAATTGGAATATTGTAAAATAGTACAATTTGTTGACCAGAATAAATAATTTTGTTCAACAAGAGTGGTATTGAGCCTTTAAAGAGAGGCGATTCCCCGGTTGTACGTGACAAGGAGTAGGGTCGCCTGTCAAACCTCGTGGGTTATCTCCGGGTCCTCCGGTTCCTTCCCACTGATAAAGACCCCTACGCGTAAGCACATAAATGAAATTGTACCATATGTTAGACACGAAATGAACTAGTTTGTGTCGAGAGCTCCAGAAAATAAATAATAGCCATGTTCTAAGTAGGCCCACTAGATGTTTAAGTGTTTTACTTATTTAGAGGGTTTGTAAATATGTTTTAATCCAATTCACATTTGAAAGTGTTTACGTTAGGCTTTTCAAATAATTGAGTTGAACTTTTCCAATTTTTTAAATTCAGGGTGTTAAGATGAAATTTGTATCATCAATTAAACGGAATGTTGTAAAATTGTAGAATTTGTTGATCAGAATAAAGATTGGGACATATTATTCAGTTACAACGAGAGTGGTATTGGGCCTTTAAACAAAACAAAGACTTAACCCACTAATGGCAAATGCCCATAATGTTTGATTTGGGAATAATTTGTGTCAGCCATGTTATTTATATTCTATCAATATCTATTAATCTTCTATTAAACAAAATGTTTATTAGGAGGTTAACTAGATGTTTAATAATGTGATGGGCCATAGAAACCCGCTTTGTGCTATTATACTAAATGGATAAAGGGGAGGTCACACGTCAGAATGGGAGTTGGATGGATGGCCGAATGGTTAGCATGTGCGCGCTATATCATAAGGTCTGCCATATAGTCAACTGGTGTGGTTTTGATTCCCCGGTTGTACGTGACAAGGATTATTGTCGACTGTTCAACCTCGTGGGTTGTCCTCCGGTCCCCCAGTTTCATTTCACTGCAAAATATATAATTAAAATTAACCATATGTTAGTCTCGAAATGTCCTAGTTTGTTAGTTTGTGGACATAGCACCCCCCCCCCTCTCTCTCTCCTCCTGTTAGGTGCATAACAGTAGGACGTTAAACCCTATTTCACTTCACTTTCATTTCTCTCTGTGCTTTAAGGTATCCCGTGAAGGGGGTTGGGATGGCCCAGTGGTCTAAAGTGCCGCGCTTCGACCTCTAGCTGGCCGGTCACCTCTGACTTGCGGCTGTGGTTTCCAGCCCTGTTGTGAGCGTATGTGGCATGGAGATAGGGGCGCCTTTTCAACCTCGTGGGTTTCCTCCGGGCACTCCGGTTTCTTCCCACTGCTAAAGACCCCTACGCGCAAGCGAATTATTGAAAAAAAAATGAAAACCATACGTTAGTCCCAAAATGACCTAGTTTGGTTCGAGTGGACGTTAAGCCCCATTTCTCTCTCTCTCTCTCTCTCTCTGTCTCTCTCTCTCTCTCTCTCCCTCAACGACTGTATGACCTATAGTTTCTGTCGAGTGGACGTTACACCCCGGCCCTCTCACTCTCTCTCTCTCCCTCTCTCTATCTCTCTCTCTCCCTCTTCACGAGTGTATATAACGTCAATAAGCTACAAAAGGAATTTAATCGAGCAATTAATCAACACTATCATAAAATGGTGGAAGCAAACACTATATTATGGGAAGTTAATCATGGCCGGCGTTTTTTAACGAGGATTTCGTGATGGATCTCGACAACAGACAAAGGGAGGATAATTGATCCACAAATTGCATTTAGATTAATATCAGAACTTTGCGTCATCTATAATGATAGGTTTTGATATTAACCTAAAAGCTTTATTAAGAGTTCTCGGAATCAGACCACATCACGTAAACACGCATACATATATGTATAAATACTCTATAGTGTCCATCTATATGTAATAACATTATTTTTGAATAGTCCCAAGACGGACGAAAAGTACTTTAAAATGTTAAAATGTTATTAAACCAGTGTTGAAATCAGTTTGTGTCGGCTTACCTTTTATCTATTCATCGTTTACCGTGAAATAAAAAGTAGTGCAGCTTTACGGTTTTGTAATACCATAATCCGAGTTTCATTAGCTCCAGTGGTTCTGATGAAGAGGATCCTAAACACCATTTGGTTCCAGTAGTGACAGATAGGATACAGCACTGACCGAGCAGGTAAAATAATGTTATCCAACACCATTTCGTTCCAGTAGTGAGAGATAGAATACAACACTGGCCGAGTAGGTAAATTAATGTTATAAAATAAAAACCAAGTACGAACAATCCAAACCATAAGACAGAATTCGAAGTCCTAAAAACGTTATAGGCGAAATAGCGTATTCAAGCAAAATAGTGTAATCAGCAAATGGACTGCTCCTCGTGTACAAAAATACACGACAAGATATCCAAGACTTATTTTGCATCATTGACATTGGATGTTAATTAAAGTGTGTAGAAAGAATTAATGTTATCGAAAATCTTTCCACTCCAAGACTCATTTTGCATCATTGGGTGTTAACGTGTGTAGAAAAAACCACTAACAGACTGTTGACTGGATATTCAAGACGTAAAAAGGCCTGATATTAATAAGTGAACATCCATTCTACAGTGCAAAGACAAGATCAACCAGCCACAATAAGTAGTCGTTGTAGGTGTCAATTTTAAGGTCATTATTGTTATTCCTGAAAGAACTGAAGTCTACATAGTGTCAAGGAAGACGTGTGCGTATCTATTTGCCAATTTCGGGAAATAATGGATATCTGACAAACGTACAAGAGTAAGACAAAAATAGCCGACATTTTTGGTGTCAAATTTAAGGGGAAGTCTTGGAGAAGTCTACAATTTCCCAGACCCCGAGTGTGTATTTTTCAAGTCCTGGAAATTCCAGAACGACTGAATAATTGTGATCCCGACCGAGTTCAACACTTTGTGCAAATATTAATAGGTGATCAACGTAGGAACTAATAAGTCATCAGACCTTTAGGGTGTATTTGTCGATTTCTGTGAACCCCAAAAGATTGAATAATTATTGTGATCAACGGACGATACTGGTGAAAGTGGGCGTTAAACTCCCGAAACGAGCGGCAGAAACGGGAGTTTACCACAATTATCTGTCGTTGTTGGGGTTAAATTAAAGGTCGGTATCCTCGTCGAAACGTCGCTTAGTATCAAACTTAGAAATTGTGTATCCATTAAATTGTACCTTGTGTCAGTATGTTAGTCTTGAATTCCAAAGTTGTTTAAATTTACTACTTTAAATCTTGGGGAAGCCTTCTATCTGTGCCTGACCTTTGAGGGCGTATTACTGAAGATTTAATAATTGTGATCATGGGATTTATATTTGACAACCCTTGTGACAATCTTCTGGATTTGCAATATTAACGGATCAGCACAACACCAAGTCGAAAAAGATGCCCACCAAGATTCAAGTTATCCTCTTCGTTCTTTCTTCATCTGTGTCCGTCGTTGCCCCTTCAGCTACTTATGATGACAACCGGCGCCTTGAGAAGGATTTGCTGTCCAATTACAGCCAGACCATACGTCCGATATTCAACCAATCCGCCGTCATGGTGATTGACATCGCTTTTAATATCAATGGCATTATGAAAGTTGATGACGTTGGACAAATTGTGGTCACAAATGCCCACTTTAACCTACAGTGGAAGGATGAACTTCTGTCCTGGGATCCCGCGGATTATGGAGGACTAGAGTTCATGCATCCCGATCCCAAGATTAGATGGAAACCCAGAATAATGATCATCAACTCCATCTATAAACGCGATGTTTTTGCTGATGAAAGTCATACGTACCTCGTAGGGTCGGACGGCATCGTGACCTGGGCACCGTCCACCGTTTTCAGCGTCTTTTGCAACCTGGATATGACAAAATTTCCCTTCGATGTCCAGAAATGCACCATTTTTATTCTTCCCGTCGACTACACGCACAAAGAACTCCAGCTAAATCTCGACCCCATTATACCATTGGACGATGTCCAAGAACATGGCGAATGGGTCATCAATGAGGCTTACGGTCACCAGTTCGGACTAGCTCCCCATGCCAGAGCCCAGCACAAACTCAGCGTCACCATGGTTTTGGCTCGACGACCAGCATTCATCCTGCTGAACGTATACCTGCCTGTGCTTGTTTTGTCGTTTTTGAACGTGGCTGTGTTTGCCGTACCCGTGGAGTCCGGTGAGAAGCTGAGTTACGTACTCACAGTGCTGTTATCGTTAGCCGTGTTTATATCGATTGTAAGCGAAATGCTGCCTACGACGTCCACGAACATACCCCTACTCACCGTCTACCTCTCCAACCTTCTGTGTCTGAGTACCTGTTCCGTTCTGCTCACCGTGTTCATCATCCGCGTGCACCATCGACCACCAGAACGTGTCATTCCGAAGGCTCTCCTGCTGGTGACGAAGGTGATGAAACGAGATACCGTGAAGCGAAGGAAAGCCGAGAAGCACCAGAAAGAGATCACATGGATACTTGTGAGTGAGGCGCTGGATAAACTTTTTTTGTATTTATCCACTTTATTTGTTCTAGCTACTTCTCTTATCTTGATAATTATTATTATGAACTGAACTCAGTGTAGCAGACATTGGCCCGAGGTAACAAAGAATTCTCAGACTTAAGTAAAGAATTTACTCAATTTTCAATCACTATTTATGAGAAATATCATTGATCCAGAAACAGCGAATTTTGCACATAGTTTCTTTTTGATGTATTTGACACATTAAGACAACTCAAGTTTTATAAAGGGCTATGTTTTAGTTCTAAATAGGCAAAATTTTCTAAGTAAGTCCTTAACTTAAGTCTGAGAATGCCTTGCAGTGTTGTTGCTAGGTCTGGGTAAGGCGATGGTAGTCTTGGTGGTGGTAGGGGGGGGGGGGTCTCTTACATTGAAAGAAGGTTGTTTTTGTATCGGATTTGACTAGGATTTCCTTTCCCCCGAGAAAACATGTGGGAAACGTTTCGTTTTGTTGTTTTCCCTTGGGAAATTTGTTACATAATGAATTAAGGAATACTACCAAGATCCACAGGGGTCGGGAAAGGTTGATTTGACATTTAGTATTCCTTGTGTCATTATGTAACACATTTGTGACTTATGAATTATTTCAAATGTGATATACATAATAATAATAATAATAATAATAATGTATATTTATAAAGCGCATATATCCATCCATAAATGCATGCTCAAAGCGCTACACAATTATTAACCCGGTCTCTAGGATACAGGTAAAGCCTGATTATCTCCCTTTACCCCCGAACTCTTAGAAAGAGACCCACACATGCAGCATCAACTTGAAATTCAAGGAGCGCATTAGTTTTTTGTGTAACACATACATACACCATCCTACCGGTACCCATTTACAGCTGGGTAGACTGGAATACAGGGATAAGGTGTCTTATTCAAGGACACAAGAACTCGGCGCACAATTCGGGTCTCGAACTTGCAACCATTCGGTCACAAATCCTACTCTCTAACCATTGCGCCAAATCCCTCCCATGTATACGTATTACCCTTAATATCCTTAAATGCCATTTAGAAGTAGAGGTATATGTGTTCATAATAACACACCTTTATGGATTTGCTACTTCATAGTTTATTACATACAACGTTTCAATACTCTTACAGGTATCTTTATCTGTATACGTATGTTAATAAAACTGGATGATTCAGCGGGAATGATTATTTTAAACCTTTATACTAGTCCCGTACAAATATCGATTATAACTATTTTATAAGGCCAACTTCAAATTTGGTCAAGAGAGCGAGAGAGAGAAATGGGGTTTAACGTCCACTCGACACAACTAAGCCACCCCAACCCCCCTTAGTTTGGTCAAAGGTCAAACCGCAAATACCAGAATACCACAAGCGACACCGAAGGACGACAATTGGCGCCACCAACCCTTAAAACAGCGAAACCAACTTTCTATATAAATCTGATATATTGCATATTTTTTTATAAATAAATCTTGGAAATATCAAGAACCAAATTTACACCATCCTTGGTCAGTGATTATGTGGAGACATAACCGCTCCCCCAAATTCTTAAACCCAGGCCACCTCTGACTTGCGGCTGCGGTTTCGAGCCCTGGTGTGAGCGTATGTGGCATGGAGATAGGGGCGCCTTCTCAACCTCGGGGGTTTCCTCCGGACACTCCGGTTTCCTCCCACTGCTAAAGACCCCTACGCGCAAGCGAATTATTGAAATAAAAAATTAAAACCATATGTTAGTCCCGAAATAGCCTAGTTGTGTTGAGTGGACGTTAAACCCCATTTCTCCCTCTCTCTCTCTTAAACCCAGCCCTAACGCGAACCAACAATCTCACCAACAATCACGTGCCATAACCTTACCTTAATTACATCTCAGCGACCTTGACGAAATCTTGAGTTAGCCTTATGGAATAGACCTAACTTGTAAATAGCCCAATCTGTTTGTTCCCTTTATTGAAGAATAAAGAAATATGATTAAAATACAGATCTATATCCCGTTTCGTTTTTTTAATACTTTCGATGGCCTGCACCCCCTACAATCTCCCAAACAGAGTTGTTTTTACTTGCAGTCCACACTTGCAGTCGAATCCAACATAGCGAGTAAAGGCAAATAAAACGATATTTTGAACTATAAAAATGAAACGAAATAGGATCGGTGTTTTAATAAGATGGAGAATAAAGTGGTCAGTTAATATCTGTGGAAGCTATGCGACCTTTTCCCAACAGCGCAGTACTTTGAGCCAAAGATAAATAAACCCGTCCACTGAACTTAGATTTGGAAACGGACCCTTTCTAAATCCAGCAAGGCTCATGGAAGCTAGATATAGTTTCGATGGCAAATACTGTTCATAAACTTGATTATATCGGGACTAACAAATAAGAGGGGTGGGTTTAGCGTCCACTCGACCTAAACTAGGTCATTTTTAAGCTTATTTCAGTATTTATAAATTTCATACTGTTTATTTTCAAACTGAGATGAATGGGATTTAGCGTCCACTCGACATAAACTTGAATATATCGGGACTAACTGGAAATAAACTAGGTCATTTCGGAACTAAGTTTATTTCAGTAATTCGCTTGTGCGTTGGAGTTTTTGGTCTTTAGCAGTGGGAGGAAACCGGAGCAATGAAATGAAAAAGGGGTTTAACGTCCTGCTGTTCTGCTCCAATTGGGCCAATGACGAAGGGGGAAGCCGGATAAAACCCACCAGGTTGGAAGGCGATTCTACTCCCTATCACGTGCATGCTTGGGATCGAAACCTTGTCTAAATAACCTACCTGGACTCTATGAACCCAGTCTACTCCACTGCTAAAGGCCGCTACGCGCAAGCGAATTATTGAAATAAAATTTAAAAAAAGGTTAGTCCCGAAATGACCTAGTGGACGTTAAAACCCAGTCTCTCTCTCTCTCTCTCTCTCCCTCTCTCTCTCTCTCTCGAGTTAATCATGTCATAAATAACAGTTAACCAAGTCATAATTACAAGTTAATCATCTCATCATTACAAGTTAATCAAGTCATCATTACAAGTTAATCATCTCATCATTACAAGTTAATCATGTTATAATTACAAGTTAATCATGTTATAATTACAAGTTAATCATGTTATAATTACAAGTTAATCATGTTATAATTACAAGTTCATCATGTTATAATTACAAGTTAACCATCTCATCATTACAAGTTAATCATGTTATAATTACAAGTTAATCATGTTATAATTACAAGTTAATTATGTTATAATTACAAGTTAATCATGTTATAATTACAAGTTAATCATGTTATAATTACAAGTTAATCATGTTATAATTACAAGTTCATCATGTTATAATTACAAGTTAACCATCTCATCATTACAAGTTAATCATGTTATAATTACAAGTTAATCATGTTATAATTACAAGTTAATCATGTTATAATTACAAGTTAATCATCTCATCATTATAAGTTAATCATGTTATAATTACAAGTTAATCATGTTATAATTACAAGTTAATCATCTCATAATTACAAGTTAATCATCTCATCATTACAAGTTAATCATGTTATAATTACAAGTTAATCATGTTATAATTACAAGTTAATCATCTCATCATTACAAGTTAATCATGTCATCATTACAAGTTAATCATGTTATCATTACAAGTTAATCATGTTATAATTACAAGTTAATCATGTTATAATTACAAGTTAATCATGTCATCTTAACGAGTTTGATTGAAAGCATGTCATCGTTACAAGTTGATCAGAATACTTTCTGGTTTGATGTTCTTCTGTATTAACTCTACATACAACATAGTAACGTTTCAATTAGAGCGCGTGCTTATCACAAGCAGACGACACAAATAATATAAACCTATATATGGAGGAGGATGAATTTGGGTTTAACGTCCACTCCCACCTAGGGTGATATCGTAGATAACAAAACCAACACATAGAGTACACCGGCTTAAATATTCTAAATATAGATATCACGTGACCTATTGATAATATTCTAAATTCTGAGAAATTGTTGCGTGTTGACTTATGTTGACCCTGATACATTATGTAGATGTTTGAAACAAAACGTCAAATACCGCTGACGGGGGAAGTAGAGATATCTCATATAATAATAATAATAATAATTATAATCAATTCATATAGCGCTGAGTGCTCCAGCTAACAAGCTGCTCCATGGCGCTCTTCACAATTAAAATACATTCAAAGTAAAAACAAAAATAATTCTAAAACATTAAAATGTCAACATATAGTTCAAAAGCACGTTCAAAAAGTTCGGTTTTAAGACCATTTTAAAATACATTCAAAGTAAAGACAAAATAGTTCTAAAACATTAAAATGTCAACATATTCATAGTTCAAAAGCACGTTCAAAAAGTTCGGTTTTAAGACCATTTTAAAATACATTCAAAGTAAAGACAAAATAGTTCTAAAACATTAAAATGTCAACATATTCATAGTTCAAAAGCACGTTTAAAAAGTTCGGTTTTAAGATTCTTTTGTATACCCCTAGTATACAGTTTATTGTTTACGTATCAACAGTTATGGTTTAATAGCACGTGATTGATGACCTCGAGGTCAAGGATAGATAACGTAGACTCTAGACTATCGTATGTTGGACTGACTGGTTGATTCCTGTTTCAACTCGTATTTTATACAACATGGCTAAACATACAGACACGGACGTGTGTAGTATTTGTTTAAGTGACTTCAAAAATCCCGTTTTGTTAGATTGTCAGCACTCTTTTTGTTTCATCTGTTTAGAAGATTATGTGAACAGAACCTCTACTAATGACCAGTTCCAATGTCCATTATGTCGGTGTCTTATAGACGGGGGTATGCAGCGTTTTAAACCCAAACTAAACATCGATGACAATTCTACTATTCCACAATGTGATGTATGTACTGAAGATACAGCTCGATATTTTTGTCGAGACTGTGATCAATATTTATGTAAATCTTGTAAAACCATTCATGATAAGATGAAAATTTGTAAAGACCATGTTGTTTGTCGATATGATGAAAAACATGGCTGCCAACAACCAAACGAACCAATGACGGAAAAGACACCAACCACTCCCGCCACGCATTCGAAAGATTTCTGTCCAAATCATGAAGACGATACAGTAAAAATTTACTGTAAAGATTGTTTATTAGCCGTGTGTTTCAACTGTTTAGTGACCGATCATAACGGACACAATTTGTTAGATTTACAAAAGGACAAAGTGAAAGAAAATATCAGACAAGACTTAAAGACGCTGAATGGCGATTTAGGAAAACAAATTACCAAATTTCAAAAACATTATGATAATTTAAAAAGTAAATTAATTCAAGTTAAACGGGGTACAAAAACAGAATGTGACAAAGTAGATGCACAGGTGGATAAAATCTGCTCAGAATTTCGGAAAATTGGGGAAAATATTAAAAAGGAAATGCAGAAAACTAGTGAACAAGAAGAATCTAAATTTGTGAAATTAATGGAGGATGTTAAAAGACTAACAGAAGATTTAAAAGCTAGTGTAAAATATTCAGTGGACGTTTTAGAAGATTCGTCCATTGTTCAAGTTTTACAAAGATTGCCCAAAGTTAGACAGGAGAAAGATGAAAGTTGTAGAAAATTAGAAATACCTGATGTAGGATATTCAACATTTCAAGTAGCAGAGATAGATAAAACTTTGTTGACTAATCAACTTGGTAAAGTTGTAAGTTGTAATCGGGGTATAATTAGTAAAGTTGTAAGTTGTCATCAGAATATGTTTGAAGATGTTTTTAATGTGACTAGTGTGAGTTTATTTGTTAGCGATTGTGGTAATCAACATGTAGTTTCAGGTTTTACATGGAGTATCTATGTGTTTAAAAACTACCTATCATCATTACGTGTTAAATTAAACCTGCATGACGTAGAAGATAAAAGTATTACGTCATGTAAAGTTGACGTCACATATAAACTTATAAATAAAAGAGATGATAGACAATCTGTAGTTAAACAATGTAATGAGATTGTTGAACCTGGTAGTTGGTTATACTGTAATACTGATTTTATTGACTTGAAGAGAATCAGTAATCCTGCCAGTGGATTTATTCGTGAGCTTAGAAACATTACAATTCAAACAACAATTAATAAAATAACTGACATTGTACGGTATTAATAATTAGGCTGATTAAAAATATTAACTTATCGTCTAATTTCTTATACACCATCATTGAAATGTGGTTGTTTATTGTCGTCACTCTAGTCCGTCCGATGTCCATCATTTCCCGCGAACGATGGTCCAGAATCGATCAACTATTCGTTATGAGGGTAAGTCACGTGATTATCTGACACAAATCACAAGAACGGTATGAACACACGTAGCTATTGACTACTACTTCTGACATTGATACCCCACGTGCAACACATCGGTTAATTACACATGTTTTTAATGAGATTTCCATGGGGCTGTTTCCGTAAAGATCTTTCGATGCTATTTTTTCTTGTATGGTGTATGCATGTCTTCTTTATCCAAGGCAGTACAGTGATCTCCCCTTTCAATCTCGTTCCCAGAGTCAGCCGCGGGGCCGGAGGCCTCTGGGGCAATAAACCGTCCATTATCTTCAGATTTGTTTACAGGTAAGCCCCGCCCATTCTGACCTCTGATTGGTCAATCTTTTTTGGGTCGATTTCTCGAAAACTAGAGGTCGGATCGTCGTTTCGTTTGTTGTAAAATGATCCTTGAGGTCAAAGTCAACTCGGTGACATAAATAAATTGGATCCTAAACGTACACATTCAAGTTTTTGTAAAGATCTATTTTTCTACGCGTGGGTATATTTCTAAGGGATTCGGTCATCCAGGCACGTAAAATAACTACGCGTGGGTATATTTTTAAGTGATTCGGCCATCCAGGCACGTAAAATAAATACATGTCACGTGATTCGTCACTTTCGGGAAAATGGCTACCCTGAGTCACCAGAGAAATTTCTCCAAGAATTTTTCTGGTTTCGAGATTCTTTATTCAAGGCAGTACAGTGATCTCCCCTGTATGGTGTATGTCTGCCTTCATCATCCCAGTCAGTACTATAAAAAGTAGGTCGTTAAACTTCAATGTCCCTCTTGTTAACAGAGGGCTTGGTTCGAAAGCTATATGGGGGCCTATTACTTGTAACACGTGACCTGTTCATGATATTCTAAATATAGATCTAGCGTGAAACGATAATAAAAGTTGGATTTCTGAGAAACAGTAGGATGCTTGTTGACCTTGACACCAATACGATGATAAAAGTTGAATTTCTGACTTGTGTAGATCGTGACACCACGTGACACCACGTGACACCACGACGTATAAATATAGATGTTTCACGATAAATTTACATTGAATGTCAAATATCGCTGACCGGGGAAGTAGAAATAATACCTCTTGTATACAGGTTGCCAAGGTTCAGTGTGTATGTATGCCTTTGTAATCATCGTGTGTGGGGGGTTGGGATGGCCTAGTGGTCTTCGACCTTTAGCTGGCCGACCACCTCTGGCTTGTGGCTGTGGTTTCGAGCCCTGGTGTGAGCGTATGTGGCATGGAGATAGGGTCGCCTTCTCAACCTCGTTGGTTTCCTCCGGGCACTCCGGTTTCCTCCCACTGCTAAAATCTCCTACGCGCAAGCGAATTATTGAAATAAAGTTTTACCATATGTTAGTCCCGAAATGATCTAGTTTGTGTTGAGTGGGCGTTAAACCCCCTCTCTCTCTCTCTCTCTCTCTCATCGTGTATGGCCAACCTTCACAGGAGCCTGGCAAACCACCTCCTGCAAAAATTTCTGAATCCACTTCTGGCATTTTATTTTTCTTGCAGATTTTGTGTTTGCGTGTAGTTCCTACCCTATTAAAGTACCGTATCTGTGACAGTGAATATAATTATTCTGTTTGTAACATTGGCTGAATAAATGAAATGGAGTTCAACGTAGCTACTACTGTTCGGTGCCACCTGGGCTAACGAAGACGAGTGTGGTGTAGGGTGGGGGAATACGCCATACCGTTCGGTACCGCCTGGGCTAATAAAGACGGGTGTGGTGTAAGGGGGGGGGGGGATACGCCATACCGTTCGCTACCACTTGGGTTAATGAAGACGGGGGTGGGGGGCATACGACATACCGTTCGCTACCACTTGGGTTAATGAAGACGGGGGTGGGGGGCATACGACATACCGTTCGACACCAACTGGACTAATGAAGACGAGGGTGGTGTATAGGGAGGGAGGGGGTCATACGCCACACTGTTCGGTACCACCTAGGCTAATGAAGACGAGCGTGTTGTAGGGAGGTAGCATACGCCATACCGTTTTGTACCACTTGGACTAACGAAGACGGGTGTAGGGGGGGGGATACGCCATACTGTTCGGCACCGACTGGGCTAATGTAGATTGGGTAGCGGTGACGGGAGAAGGGGATATGGATTCAATTTCAACTGCCAAAGGTTCTTTATCGTGCACGTCAAAGCTATTGAAACAAAACGAACCAAAGATATGAACATACCTAGCCTCCTAATTATGACGAAAAAAGAAAAAAATCGTACTGGCTAAACGGTGACCCTCGCGTTACATCTGGAAACCCGACGATCTAATTGGTATCTATGTCTATATCATATATAAATGACAAAGTAAAAATACATTTTTTTAAACTTGCTTTATTGAAATTACAAACTGAAAGACTTTTTTCAAGGATGAGTAACGTTACGAATATTTCAATAATTTAAAATATATTATAAGTTAGGAACAACCTATAATACACGAACACATTCATTGGTAGATGATTTTCACTGTGGAAGATTTGCTGGGTTTTAATTGTTTAGAATTGATCTGGGCTGGTAATGGTGTTACAAGCAGTCCACACGTTAACCTGTAAGAGACGAAAATTATAAATTATTTAATAATAATAATAATAATAATAATAATAATAATAATAATAATAATAATAATAATAATAATAATAATAATAATAATAATAATAATAATAATAATAATAATAATCATTTTCTATAGCGCTGAACATTCAGTCAGCCTGACTGCTCCGTGGCACTTTACAATGTAGATATGTTACATGTATATAAAAACAAAACCAAACAAAACATACAAAATAATACAAAATAATACAGAGGAATAGTTAAGTAAGATTATACAAATAAAAAGTGAAGCATTTAAATTTTTGTTCAAAAGTTTGGGTAAAAAACAGGGTTTTTAGACGTCGTTTGAATACAGCCAAGTTTGGACTATTTTGGACTTCCAGGGGCAATTTGTTCCATTCTTTTGGTGCTGTGTTCCAGGCTCTCTCACCAAATTTATATTTATATTATTATTTATTCTTTTATCTATTTTTCCAAGAGGCATTACAAACATGACAATAGAGGCGGTTATATAAAGTTACATGATAATAATAATAATAATAATAATAATAATAATAATAATAATAATAATAATAATAATAATAATAATAATAATAATAATAATAATAATAATAATAATAATAATAATAATAATAATAATAATAATAATAAAAAATAATAATAGGATGAGAAGGTTTTGATGAGAGAAAAAGTAACGATGTCATGAATGACCAGCCTCTTGAGGATAACCCATAAAAACCTGTTTAAATTAAAACTAAACAACTTTTTTTCTTAACGTAAAAGTTTCAGAAATAGTTAGTGAACGATACTGGTCAATTCCGGGTGAAGAAATCTCTCCATATCCTGGTCTCATGCAACTATCATACTTTTCTGAAGGAACAAAATCTTTCAGTTTTCGTTATCTTTAATTCCTCAATATCTGGTATACGTTTCGGGAGACATATCTATTTATTTGATATAGAGTTCAGGCGTAGAGTTATTATCCCAATTATAAAGTCGTGGAAATCCTTAATAAATGAGTTAAGTAACCTTGTTAATCAATTTCCTCGATCATTTCCGCATGACCCAATATTTGATTCGACATTTTACAAACAGGCGAAATATATCGACATATTTTATCTGGGATATTTATTGAAATCTGGGACAGCCCCATTGAGAATTTATATAACTGATTAATTTCGTGGCCTTTTCCTCGAATAACAACCAGGGATCGGTTGTTAAAAACTAAGTTATTTTAACGATCCGTTAATCTTTAACGGATCGTGTTATCTTGCTAACGTGTCGTTTGTTAACGGTCCGTTAAATTTCTGTTGCCGGAAAGTCAATTTCATTATCCGTTAGCTAAAAGTTAATCGTATAAAAAACTGTTTGTTCAGTGGCCTAATTTCAACGTTTTAAAGGGACAATAACACTCTTGCTGGCTTGATAGGTCCAGAAAAAAAAATTAGCCTTATTCTAACTACAAGATGTTTAAGTGTTCTACCTGTTGTGTAAATTATCCATTACAACCTATCTTACTTGTCCAGAGGGTTCGAAAATATGTTTAAATCCAAGTTGCATTTGAAAGTGCCTACGTAAGGCTTTTCAAACCATGTTACGGCATATAGTTGAATTTTTCCAATTTTTAAAATTAGGTGTGTTAAGATGAAATTTGTATCATTTTTTAATTGAAATATTGTAAAATAGTACAAATTGTTGACCAGAATAAAGATTGAAACATATTATTTAGTAACAACAAGAGTGGTATTGGGGCTTTAAATTCAATACATGTATAACAACTTCATAGTAGTTAGTATTAACAGTACACTGACTACAGTGGGACAACTGCGCAGCCATAAAACTGATTAAAGACAAGAAAGATAACTGTAGAATTTACTACAGAAAACACTATAGAATAGAATACAGTGACATCCCTTTTAACGACCAACTCAGTATTACGGGCAACTCACGTATAAAATATTAAAAGAACAAACCACATATCAATTGAACTCAATAATACAGCAATTCTTTGAAATTGTCTCAAGCATGCTCCCTTAGTTATGAGACCAACTCACTATTAAGACCACATCTAGACAGTCCCACAGGTGGTCGTAATAGAAGGATTTCACTGTAATTTATTTTTCTTTAGAAATTTTAGCATAAATCTGGGATTTACACTCAACAGAATATTTCGAGCCATTATTCTCTCGGTATTAAAATCATAGAAAAAACTATCGATAGTGTTTAATTTGACACTCGATTTCTACACCACAATCACAGAAAAACACCGATACATTTTCAAATATTTGTATGAATGAATGAAATTAGGTTTAACGTCCTACTGTTATGCACTTAACCTGGGATAATGGAAGACGGGCATACGCCATACAGTGTGCTATGAGGGAAATTTTGCCCGGACAGCGGCGCTACGGCTACTCTTATATAGAATTCCAACTGCCAAAGGATCTTTTACGTGCACTCAATGTGTACACAGGACCTCGGTTATTCGTCCCATCTGAACGACTAGGCAGCTGTTCTTGTCACAAATAATTGTATAATATAATACTTACATCATCCACGTTACCAACAAAGGAATTACTTCCGTCGTGAGAGTAACCTATCGAAAGAGCTCCACTAACAGCCTTTATTCCTGCAAGATATTTTGGGATATTTTACAAATGAATGAAATGAAATAGGGTTTAACGTCGTACTGTTATGCACTTAACCAGAGCTCATTGAAGACGGGCATACGTCATACAGTATGCTACGAGGGGAATTTTGCCCGGGCAGCGGGGCTACGGCCTACTCTTATATCGAATTTCTACTGCCAAGGGATCTTTTAGGGCTATTTTACAACTGATTCAGGGCTGATTCAAATGTCATGTTGTATACTGTTCGTACATTCCTTTTTTTTAAAACAATATTTATTCACAGAAGCTGGATTGGAGAAGAGGCAGAAAGCCTGTAGACACCCCTCTACCCTTTGAACCCTGACCGGAAGATGGGAACACGTGATCTTAGGTATGCGTCATTTATGAACAGCCGTAAAATGGGGATAGATTATAAAGTGCATGCAATTATTGCATATTCAGGGGTTTATTGTTGTTTTTTTTCTTTTTGTTGCCCCCCCCCCCACACACACACCTTACCCCCTTCGATAATTTCGCCTTCTTTCTACTGTAATTCCGACATATTTTCACTCTAGTACTCACATCTGTATAAAGGGGGCGATAGAGAGAGAGAGGGGAGAGAGAGAGAAAGAGAGAGAGAGGGAGGGAGAGGGGAGGGAGAAAGAGAGAGAGAGGGAGGGGGAGGGGAGAGAGAGAGAGAAATAGAGAAAGAGAGAGAGAGAGAGGGAGGGAGAGGGGAGAGAGAGAGAGAGGGAGAAAGAGAGAAAGAGAGAGAGAGAAAGAGAGAGAGAGGGAGGAAGAGGGGAGAGAGAGAGAGAGAGAAAGAGAGAGAGAGGGAGGGAGAGGGGAGAGAGAGAGAGGGAGAAAGAGAGAGAGAGGGAGGGAGGGAGAAAATGACGAGACGAACATGCGGACGAGACACATAATATATACAGACATTGTAAATAGTAATCATCAAACGGATATGTTAAATCACCCGAGCAACTCTGTTGTAAAAATGACACAGTTTTATCACTCGGCAAATCTCGACAGATTCTGGTATCCTACATCTAGACTCGGATGCATGACGAATTCCGCCATTTTGGAACTATTTTAAAGGACCCGGATAAAAAATGGCTGCCCCCATGGAGATTATATCAACAAACTAAAAAATGGCTGCCATTTTGGGACTTTTTTTTGTAAAAGTGGCACGTTTAATACCTGTTAAAGTAAATCGGTAGTCAACTAGCAGCATCGCAAATGTATGGTCGTAGGTACATATCACTTACTGTCATACATCCGAGTCTAGATGTAGGGTTACGGATGGAACCGTAATCTGTCGAGGTTTGCCGAATGACGGTTTTATATCAATAAGAGATTTAAAATCTTACTTCGTTGTGAGTTACCAGGTACAGAGACAGCTGGGATCTGTGTTATGCTGCCGAAAGTGCCCACGGACCGTACAACACCAGATAAACTGACACCATTATAATATAATACAACTTCCTTCCATGTGTTAGCACCCTGAAATAACGAATCATTTGGTTTAACTCAATTCTACACACACCATCTGTTTAAAGGGTGTCAGTCGAGGAAATATAAACACCATTTCCCATTAAAGGAAAGGGGGTTGGGGTGGCCTAGTGGTCTAGAGTGACGCACTTCGACCTTTAGCTGGCCGGCCACCTCTGGTTTCGAGCCCTGGTGTGAGCGTATGTGGCATGAAAATAGGGGCGCCTTCTCATCCTCGTGGGTTTCCTCCGGGCACTCCTGTTTCCTCCCACTGCTAAAGACCCCTACGCGCAAGCGAATTATTGAAATAGAATTAAGCCATATGTTAGTCCCGAAATGAAATAGTTTGTGTCGAGTGGACGTTAAACTCCATTTCTCTCCCCCCCCCCTCTCTCTCTCTAACTTATGAGAGAATGATTTTGTGGATGATAATGTCTACCTAATACCATTGTTACTTGACGCATGTAATTTTAAAGGAGGTCCTGTCTAGAAATGTCCAAAGATGTGGACGCCATAGCATAACGGTATTATTATATAATTATATAGATTTTTAACTACTGTATAAGCCATACTCACGGTTGTTGTGGCAGAAGAACTCAAAGGGAACTCAAAATCTCCGCCGACAGTAACAACTCCGATGGTAACACGACCGTTACCAGCCTTGATGTAAAGTCCTGGTGCGTCAATATCCCCACCAGTACTCAATACAGTCATATCATTTTGGTTGATTGTTTCTCGGTATCTCAGTTTAACAGCCATCGGGAGACCAAAATCCATGTTAGAAAATCGGACAACAGCAAGTCTGGAGTTTCCATCGAAGTATCCGGAGTATCCGTTTCCATCATTTGTTACAGACACCTGGCCAATGTTCTGGATCCATGCTGGCGAACTAGATACATCTCTGATTGCTTCGAATGTCATTTGAAAAGCGGGTTCACATGCCTCTGCAATATATATCAACCGTTGACCAATTATCAATATAATCAACGAACCGGTGACCAATGATCAATCAACCGGTGACAAATAATCAATCAACCGGTGACCAATAATCAATCAACCGGTGACCAATAAGCAATATAATCAATGAACCGGTGACCAATGATCACTGAACCGGTGACCAATGATCAATGAACCGGTGACCAATGATCAATCAACCGGTGACCAATAATCAATCAACCGGTGACAAATAATCAATCAACCGGTGACAAATAATCAATCAACCGGTGACAAATAATCAATCAACTGATGATCAATGATCAACCAACTGATGATCAATGATCAACCAACCGGTGACAAATGTTTACTTAATTACGTCCAAATACTAGTACACCAATTTGCTGCTTTGTATTGAAGGGACAATAACACTCTTGTTGTTACTGAATAATATTTTCCGATCTTTATTCTGGTCAACATATTGTACTATTTTACAATATTTCAATTAACAAATGATACAAATTTCATCTTAACACACCTAATTTTAAAAATTGGAAAAATTCAACTACATGCCGTAACATGGTTTGAAAAGCCTTACGTAAGCACTTTCAAATGCAACTTGGATTAATACATATTTTCAAACCCTCTGGACAAGTAAGCTAGGTTGTAATGGATAATTTACACAATAGGTGGGACACTTAAACATCTTGTAGTTAGAATAAGGCTAATTTTTTTTCTGGACCTGTCAAGCCAGCAGCAAGAGTGTTATTGTCCCTTTAAACTTCCAAGGAATTTTGATTAACTTACCAACTGGACATGCTTCTAGTACTGTTCCTTCTCCTCCCAAACAAGCACACTGTTCAGCATTGTAGTTTGTACCTGCTCCACAGCTCATGACTTGGGGTTCATGGCTGGGTAGGTGGACCTCATATTTACAGGGATTGACTATTCCCGAAGCCATAACGTGGGTTCTGTAGATTTCACTGCATGCTGTAAATTTAAAGGAGCTAAATTGCTAACATTTTGGACCTGGAAATTCACAAAATTTGATCGGAACGCATATAATACTGTAATATGAATGTATATAAACTGATTCACAATCTATGGTTTCCGTTTGTATTTCAATTCCAAATCAGTTATGTTCGGAGAAATAAGCCAGCAATTTAAATCAAGTGCACATTCCAGCGTCTGGTTATTCCAGTCTACATAACTCCGTTTTGTTTGATGTAATGTGTCTAGCCTCGTCCCTTGAGTCTCTCAATACAACTGGGGCTGCAGCGCATTATGGTACACGATTCGTGTACACATGTTAAAAAAATATTTTATTCTAAATATCAGAAGCTCATCTTTTCCCGGTAAGTTTTTAATATCAATGTTGATTTAAATTGACCAATAATTCGTGATTTCGATGTCGAAAATTTTGGAGGATTTTGAGTTACGGACTTAGGTCCTTTTAATTTGAATTGTAATACTTTTGGTTTTTTTCCGTTTTTGGTCTAGTCTTCAGTCCGTATATTCTTACTTTATATATTTTATAAACGCGGGGGATCACGGTGGCTAAGTGGATAAGGCGCTGGTTCGCTAGCCTGGAGGTCGGGTGTTTGATCCCTGCATTGGCCGAGACAGTTCATCTCGATTTTCCGGTGTGATTTCCCCTTGTCAGTAATGCAAAAGGAGGGCCTGACAAGGACAGCTGCCTAGTCGTTCGAATGGGACGAAACACCAAAGTCCCTAGTATACATTGGAGTTTACGTAAAAGATCCCCTGGCAGTTGGAAATCGATATAAGGGTAGGCCGTAGCGCCGCTGCCCGGGCAAAATTTCCCTCATAGCACAATGTTAGGCGTATGCCCGTCTTCCATTAGCCCAGGTTAGGTGAATAATAATAGGACGTTTAACCCCATTTCATTAAGTAAACGTCGGGTATAACTATAGCTGAACACGAGGATTTTTAAACATTTAAAAAGTTACCTGGTTCGGTGATGTTTAAGTCACATTGGTACTCGCATGTTTGTGAAAACACGCATTCTTTCCTGATTGGGTCGAAAGCAGTTGCGCCTTGTGGACAGCATCTTGATGAAACAGAAGTATTGGTACAGACAAAGTAAGCTCCACAAGCACCGGTCGATTCAAACAGAAAAGTGGCACTATCACATTCACCTAAATAACGACACATTTCAAAGCATAAATAATTCCGAGAAAATATATTAAAATTTACAGTACTACGCAAATAAAGACTAATACGAGGAAACATATATTAACTTATATAAAAACATACATTAGAACGAGAAAATATATATTAACACATAGCGGTATATTAGTACGAGAAAATATATATTAACGTATAGCGGTATATTAGAACGAGAAAATATATATTAACATATAGCGGTACATTAGAACGAGAAAATATATATTAAAATAGCGGTACACTAGAACGAGAAAATATATATTAACGTATAGCGGTACATTAGTACGAGAAAATATATATTAACGTATAGCGGTACATTAGAACGAGAAAATATATATTAACAAAATAGCGGTACATTAGTACGAGAAAATATATATTAACGTATAGCGGTATATAAGAACGAGAAAATATATATTAACGTATAGCGGTACATTAGAACGAGAAAATATATATTAACAAATAGCGGTACATTAGTACGCGAAAATATATATTAACAAATAGCGGTATATTAGAACGAGAAAATATAAATTAACGTATATTAAAACATACATTAGAGCGAGAAAATAGAAGATAAAAATATACACTAGTACGAGAAAATAGAAGTTAAAAAAAACACTAGTACGAGAAAATAGATGTTAAAAATTTACCATTATAGCAGTCGGATTGGGGGAATCGAACACAATTCTTCACTTGCTGATTCCAGAATAGACTGTCGCCGCAGTCCTTTTCGATGGCCGTAATAACGGCGTTTTCAGTGCCATAGTTGGCTGTTTGGCACTTGACATATTTCCGGCAACTGTTTGGGCTCGCCTTGTACCCAACCCCATTCATAACATCCTTACTACTACAAGCAGTTATTGCTGGAATATTACAAACAATACACAATTATGATAGAGTTATATGTATGTAAATTTTTATTCGGGTTCACGTGTTGATAATATTCTATTCATAGTTAGATGATTAATAAATTAACACACCAAAGTAATAAATTAACACACCAAAGTAATAAATTAACAATTTTTCAGGCAATAACCCCCCCCCCCCCCCTATCGCTCGCTCTCTCCCCCTCTTTCCCTCTCTCTCTCTCTCTCCGGGTCCTCCGGTTCCCCAAACTGCATATAACCCCTACGCGCAAGCGAATTATTGAAATAAAATTAAACCATATGTTAGTCCCGAAATGATCTAGTTTGTGTCGAGTGGCCGTTAAACCCCATTCTCTCTCTCTCTCTCTCTCTCTCTCACTCTCTCTCTCTCTCGTGGGTTCTCTCACGGTCCTCCGGTTTCCTCCCATTGCTAAAGGCCCCTACACCCAAGCGAATTATTGAAATAAAATTAACCATAGGTTAGTCCCGAAATGGTTTAGTTTTTGTCGAGTGGACGTTAAACCCATCTCTCCCCTTTTTTCTCTCTCTCTCTCTCTCTCTCTCTCTCTCTCGCTCTCTCTCTCTCTCTCTCTCTCTTTGAACACAGTGATTGATTATGCCTACCTGCCGAGTTGATTTCCACCGTTAAACATGCCAGTATGGCAAATGCAATACTCAAATTATTCATTTTGTAATTCTGTAAAATGAATCATAATTTTTATATAGAAATGTAATTGTTTTCAATAAATGGCAAACTTTTATGGTAAAAAATGAATGTTTTAGAGAAAATTACTATTGGAATTATCTGTTATTCAATATTTCATTTTATCAAATTTAGCCATTACTCAAACTAAATACAATCGTGTATCGTAAAATAATGGGAAAACACGCATTTTTTTAAAGCACTAATTCAGTGAACCAAATACAAGTTATTTTTGTAAACAGTTAAGGTATTATAAAACAAAATAAAATCAATTTATGTATAGATATCAAGCAATATGAAAACCCAGAAATATTTAATTTATTACAAACAAAATTAATTTATAAAAAACAGGACACATTACCAATAGTATAACCCATATCAAAAGTTAATAATAATAATAATGATAAACACTCTTTCTTTTTTACCAAACAAATTAATTTCTAAAAAGCATGACACATTGCAATTAATATAACCTTAATAATAATAATATTGATAAACACTCTTTCTATTTAACCAAACAAATTTGTTTCCAAAATAAAATTAAGACCACTTAATAGTAAATGCAGGAGGACTGCACTACACGCAAAACCAAAAAAGTATACAAGATAAACCTGCGGACAAGACAGAAAACAGACATTGGCAAAACTAAACAATTATCAAATCAAGTGACAATTCACCAATGATCAATAATAAAATAGTAAAACTATAACTTACTTATGATTTAAAACGTTGAGACGCAATTAACAATTATTCCTCGTCTGACGAACTAGCTAACAGGGTCTGGTTTTATACGCCAGATTGTCGAGGGTTATCATCATTATTCTGGGTTATAACCCAAACGGTGAAGGCGCGGTAAGAATGTTGATTTAACGTACGTGTTTATTTGATTACGTAGGTTTATAAGTAAACATACTTGTTACCTCGAGTTTTTGTCCAGATCCAATTTGCATAAAATTAATGTGTTCTCTTTCTTTGTTGAGAAATGTAATTCTGTCAGATACAATGGGTTACTTTTCCTTCGCCATGATTCATTTCTAGCAAAGCCCACAATAGTCTGGAGGCTCAGTGCGCGGGGGATGTCCATCAAATGGGCAAAAAACCAGACCCAACTTTTCTAGAGTTAAATGTTGCGTAGTGGTAATCAGTCCGCCGTTGGGTCGTGTGCGAGATATTCGGGGTCAAAGGTCAAATGAGGTCATTTACACTGAAAGTGAATGCGCAACCTTTCTCGTGTCATGAAAATATGCTGAAAATGATCGAAATGAATTACTCTTTCAATAAAAATGTAAACTTGCTAAATTCACCTTTAGACTTTTTGACGCCGGATTTTAAAAGTTGAAATTTTCCGATTTCGCTCTAGGAAGATCTAAAGCAATAAAATGTCAGCGAAAAATATAAAAACTAAAGCGAAACCTGATCTAATTAATAATAGGGACATTTAAAAATTATCTTTCGGTGGTCTTAGTACAGAAATTGTACTTTAGAACGTCGAAAAAGATCTTGTATAATAGAACCAAAACTCATAAAAAAAATTTGCAAAAATTTAATCTCGTGATCAGATACGTGTTTTCCGGTCACAGATTAACGTCGGTTGTCTCAGATTTGGATACCTGGAAATCCACGCGGCCTGCAGGCTGGAGCCCAACTATGAAACTATTCACTTTCGGTGCAAATGACCTTATTTGACCTTTGACCCCGAATATCTCGAACACGCCCCAACGGCGGACTGATAAGGCCTACCACTCGACATCGTATTCTACTTTTGTGCCCATTTTATGGACACCCCAGCGCACTGAGCCTCCAGACTATTATCGGCTTTGCTAGAAATAAGTCATGGCGAATCCACGGTTGTACGTGACAAGGAGAGGTTCGCCGGTCCAACCTCGTGGGGTTTCTCTGGGTCCTACGGTTTCCTCCCACTGCTAAAGACCCCTACACCCAAGCGATTTAGTGAAATAAAATTAATCATATGTTAGTCCCGAAATGACCTAGTTTGTTGGGAGTGAACTATAAACCCCATCTCTCTATCTTTCCCTCCCCCCCCTCTCTCTCTTTATTTAAAGGAGCTAAATCGTTGATATTTGGAAGCTAGAAATTTACCCAAATGGGTCGCAACGCGAATAATAATGTAATTTGATTGTATATGAGATGATTTACATTAAATTGTCTCCGTTATGTTTCCGGCACGAGTCTCAACCAAATAGAAATTTCTAGCGTCTGGTTATTCCAGTCTATTGCGCATGCACACCAGATTAGTTATGGCGTCGCCGTTTGCAATGAGCTATGGAATATGTCTAGCGTTTTGGTCACTTGTTACAAATGATGCTGAAACGCACTATGGTACACGATTCATGTTCCAATTGTAAAATGTTTATTTTGTCTTAAATATTGGATATCATAAGCCTTTCTTTTCAATGTAATATTACATCATCAATGTTGATTTGAATTGACAAACAATTCCTGCTTTCAACGTGTAAGACTTTGGATTACATTGAGTTAGAGACTTAGCTACTTTAAAATTTTATTAGATCGGGTTGAGGCAAACTCATCAATTAAATTGGTAGTAGGCGATTATAATGTAATGATTTCCTCCGACAATACACTCCCTCTAACTACACCATTCAAGAGCCACCCGCTGACAATGGTCGTTATATAGGTTTCCTCACCTTTCCCCCCCAACAGTTCAAAGTGAGTGTTTACCGAAAGAAGGGCATTCGTCCCACCCATTCTGATAAAACACTCTCCTTTGTTCGATCCGTACACATTCTGTGGACTTGTTTAATAAGGGAGAAATCTTCTCATCTACGACGTCTAACACCGCCCCATATGTTGTCTTTCAACTAATCCGTCAGGGTCGTCAAAAACAATTTGTTAACCTATAATGTAAACATACGTCGTGCAAGAGCTGAATCTGCCTATTGCATGTCTTTATTTAGGTTTCAGATGTTATAGAAATTATTAATTAGACCTTTATTTACACGACTAGCTAAAAATCAACTCTGTAGACCCGCGGATGGCTATTAAAATTAAATCCAGAAATGGTCGACCAAGCGAACGTTTACCGTTAGTCCCCGGTGTCATGACTACCGGAAACTGGTGATGAAAGGCCTGCCAAGTAAGGCTACCATAGCCGTCGAGCATGTTACTTGATAATCGAGAATACGTGGGTTGAGTTATCATCTATTAGTAAATGCAGGAGGACTGCACTACACGCAAAACAAAAACTAAAAATCTACAAGATAAACCTGCGGACAAGACAGAAAATAGACATTGCAAAAAGTAAACAATTATCAAATCAAGTGAATATCAACCAGAAGATCGACAATTCTCATAGACGGTACAGATACAATTGATGCCTATTTTAAGTCCAAACTTACAACAGTGATTGATAAATCCGTTCAGAACAAATTGATTAGACTGAAATTTTCAATATTTTCTTTTTTATCGTCTTTATTTGAATTATTATAGCAAGAATGGCGAACTCTTTATAAAACCCTTAAAGGGACAATAACACTCTTGCTGGCCTGGCAGCTCCAGAAAAAGAATAACAGCCTTATTCTAAGTACTGGATGTTTAAGTGTCCTATTTGTTGTGTAAATTATCCATTACAACCTATTTTACTTGTCCAGAGGGTTCGAAAATATGTTTAAATCCAAGTTACATTTGAAAGTGTTTACGTAAGGCTTGTCAAATCATACAGTTGAATTTTTCCAATTTTTACAAATTAGATGTGTTAAGATGAAATTTGTATCGCCAAGTAATTGGAATATTGTAAAATAGTACAATTTGTTGACCAGAATGAAGATTTGGACATATTATTCAGTTACAACAAGAGTGTTATTGTCCCTTTAACTAGTGTGTCTTTAAGTTAGCTTACCTTGACAAGAAAGCATAGAATGGAATGAAATGTGTTTTAATGTCCCGCATATGCAATACTTTTGTCATTATGGGACTAGCATATTTTTCATATGGCAACGTGCGCAATACTAAGTGAGAGAGAGCGCGCGCGAGAGAGAGAGAGAGAGAGGGAGGGACTAACATATGATTTAATTTTATTTCAAAAATTCGCTTTAAGAGGTCTTAAGCAGTGGGGGGAAAGCGGAGGAACCGGAGAAAACCCAAGAGGGTGGACAGGCAACCTTATTCTTTAGCAGTGGGAGGAACCCGAGGACCCGGAGATAACCCACGAGACTGGACAGACAACCTTTCTCCTTGTCACATACAACCGGGGATTCGAAACCTAAAGTCAAGAGTTATCCCCCCTGACTGACATGAATCGTTTTAATCAATATATTCAGAACTAGTTAGCATAGATTAGAGATGATGCATGCAATTTGAGTTTAAAAGACGAGTAAGCAATAATGGTACCTGACTAAAATTACGCTCCCCTGCATTCACATTTAGCCATACATATGAGTATCAAAATAATATATATTGTTTAATTGTGCTCTTTTTACCCTCCCCCCCCCCTCCGCTCCCCTAGACCCAGTAAATTATTTTATTCTTAATCTGCCATCCAAATAACTCTGTGCCAAGTAAAAACCAAATCAAAACCCAATTTATCTATAAGTGTATTTTTGATCATCACTTTTATAATTTTACAGAGACTTGAACATCCTTGGAGAAATACATGTTTTTAAAAATATTAATACTAAAGAAAGAAGGGAAACCCGACATACTAAATACAAACGCATCTAATTATTTTATGGATTTTATTCTGGAAACCCAAAAGTTGTTTGTTACTCTAATGCCTCCTTTTAAACTTGCCTGACAAGGACAGCTGCCTAGTCGTTCGGATGGGACGAAAAAACCGAGGTCCCGTGTACAAATTGGAGTGCACGTAAAAGATCCCTTGGCAGTTGGAATTCGATATAAGAGTAGGCCGTAGCGCCGCTGCCCGGGCAAAATTTCCCTCATTGCACACTGTGGCGTATGCCCGTCTTCAATTAGCCCAGGTACGGTGCTTAAGCGTAGGACGTTAAACCCCATTTCATTCATTCATTCCTTTTAAACTTTTTAGTTAATGTCAAACACAAAATCCACTCTGGTCGAATGGTTAGCATATGCGCGCTGTATCATAATACCCGTCATTGAGTCAACTGAGGTGTTTTTTAATTATGGTTGTACGTGACAAGAAGTAGGGTCGCCTGTCCAACCTCGTGGGTTTTACAAATTTTGAATATTCCCCATTTTATTTGATTTTATGCTTTATCTATTTTATCTATCTATAATTATTTGTCTTGTACCTTATCTATGTGTTCTCTTTTATGTACTGTAGAAATTTGTTAATCCATAATCTTTTTATTGCTATCTTCTCGGTGCGAAACACTTCTTAAAATTATTTTAATTTAGTGCATTAACGCCTTTAGTGCTTGGTTTGATTGTTATTAAATTTGGACATATTTGAAATGTATGTTTTGGGAACATGGGGTAGAGATATTGTGTACACATCTATTATAATCTCAAATATTTCTAAGGTTGATTGTTAAATAACCACAATTAAATAGGTGTTTTTAAATGGGGAGGGGGTTGCGGAAAATTGTGTTATTATTGGAATGAACGTTGTTTATTAACCTTCTTTGACCTACTGTTGCAGATTTGCATAACCACAAATTTGGACCGACCGGTGCCAAAAATTCCATTTTAAATACGTTACTGAATTACTGAATAAATAATGACTATGATTTTGCACATTTGTATTATTTTCTGACAGTTTGAGCCTGATGTTGAAAAAATGTAACATGTTTGATTTATGAGATTAATTTTTTCGAGTTTTCGAGAATATAAAGGGGTCAGACCCTAGAGGGTTAATATTCCAAAGTATAAAAAACGAAACGAAACATAGATCTGTATTTTAATCAGACTGTTTTTTTTTTGTTTTTTAAAAAATGTAAATAGCTATTTTTTTATTTTATGATGGGGGCGGGGGGGGGGGGGGGTATTAATTTTGTTTTTTTAACATTCAAGATGTCTGTTTAGTGTTGATTTGACATTAATTCAATTTTTCATATCATTCATTAATAAATAACAATTTAACAAACAAAATTATTGTTATGTCATTTATGAAACATTACAGTTTAAAGAAAACAAGCGGAGGGGGGGGGGGGTGCATGGGATAGTTTGCTGTACTGGAAATTTCAACACAAGTTTCGGAAATTTTAACACAAGTTTCGGAAATTTCAACACATGTTTCGGAAATTTCAACACATGTTTCGGAAATTTAAACACAAAATTTAAGTTTCAGAAATTTTAACACAAGTTTCAGAAATTTTAAGTTTTGTGTTGTTTCAGTAATTTTAACACAAGTTTTGTGTTGTTTCAACATTTGACAGAAATTTGTGTTGATTTAACACAAGTTTGTGTAAAAAAATTTTTTTCCAGCGTAGCCAGGTTGGTGCTGACGTGCCATAAATCAAGGGGGGGTTGAGATGGCCAAGTGATCTAGAGTGCCGCACTTCGACCTTTAGCTGGTCGGCCATCTCTGGCTTACTGCTGTGGTTTCGAGCCCTGGTGTGAGCGTATGTGGCATGGAGATAGAGGCGCCTTCTCAACCTCATGGGTTTTCTCCGGGCACTTGAAATAAAACTAAACCATATTTTAGTCCCGAAATGACCTAGTCGTGTTGAGTGGACGTTAAACCCCATTTCGCTCTCTCTTTCTCGCCATGAATCAAAATGTCACTTAATTCCCCTCTCCCTTCCCCAATCTTACTTCTGTTAAATGCTATTTTGTGTTTTATTTATCTACCAGATTTATTCACCTGTTCTCTTGTTAGACATAACTTTTATCTCGGGAGCGAATAAGCCTTCAAGTCATATTTAAATGTGCGCCCTCGCGCTTTATTTACCAACTCATCAAACGTAAACACTTTGTATTAATCTTAAGAAGAATTGATCAAATAAACCTTACTCGACAAATAATCGTTAAGCTTCACTAACATCTTTCTCTCGGGGTTATAACTGTATTCCTAACTTAAGTCCATAAGCAAATATCTTACTCGATGTCATGTTTCATTCATTGAAAGACCTTTTTTTGTAAAATAATTTAAAGAGCATTGCCGAAGGATACATGAGCTTCAAGGATGCTATGCAGTATCTTTGATACCGGTTATTCAATTACCAAACGGTTGGCGCGTGTTGAGTGGACGTTAAACCCCATTGCTTTCTTTGATACCGGTTATTCAATTACCAAACGGTTGGCGCGTGTTGAGTGGACGTTAAACTAAACCCCATTGCTATCTTTGATACCGGTTATTCAATTACCGAATGGTTGGCGCGTGTTGAGTGGACGTTAAACCCCATTGCTTTCTTTGATACCGGTTATTCAATTACCGAATGGTTGTCGCGTGTTGAGTGGACGTTAAACCCCATTGCTATCTTTGATACCGGTTATTCAATTACCGAATGGTTGTCGCGTGTTGAGTGGACGTTAAACCCCATTGCTATCTTTGATACCGGTTATTCAATTACCGAATGGTTGTCGCGTGTTGAGTGGACGTTAAACCCCATTGCTTTCTTTGATACCGGTTATTCAATTACCGAATGGTTGTCGCGTGTTGAGTGGACGTTAAACCCCATTGCTATCTTTGATACCGGTTATTCAATTACCGAATGGTTGTCGCGTGTTGAGTGGACGTTAAACCCCATTGCTATCTTTGATACCGGTTATTCAATTACCGAATGGTTGTCGCGTGTTGAGTGGACTGGACGTTAAACCCCATTGCTTTCTCTCTGTTTTCCAATCACATAACTTTTAATGCTCAATTTTCTTATAAAATTAACATCGATTCTGATACAATGGAAAGATTATGTTGCTCACGCGAAACAAAAACAGTCTAGTATTACGTGACAATTCGTAGCGTCGCCTGTCCAGCCTCGTGTGTTTTCTCCGGGTCCTTCGCCCCCCCCCCCATCCCAACTCTTAAGACTCCTACGCGCAAACGAATTATTGAAATAAAATTGAACGATAGGTTAGTCTTAAAGTGGCCTAGTTTGTGTCCAGTGGACGTTAAACCCCATTTCTCTTATTCTCCAAATCAGTCTAAAGTTCCTCCTGGCATAAAACCCTACATAGTCTAGCGTGGTATTAAGTCTACAGCCATCTGAGATATGGGAATATATAGAAAACCTGTCTTAAAGGAGCTAAATCGCTAACATTTGGGATCCAGAAATTGACAAAAGTGGGTCGAAACTCATATAATACTGTAATATGAATGTATATAAACTGATTTACATTAAATGCTTTCCGTTTTACTCCAATTTCGAATCAGTTATGTTCGGCAAAACAAGCCATTCAGTCTCAACCCAGTGCATTTTTTTTAGCGCCTGGTTATTCCAGTCCACATATGCAGTGTGATACAGTGCAATGTGTCTAGCCTCGTCCCTCGAGTCTCTAAATAAAACTAGGACCGGAGCGCAATATGGTACACGATTCGTGTACCAATGTTAGAAAAATTATTTTATCTTAAATATCGGATATCAGAAGCTCATCTTTTCCTGGTAAGTTTACATCATCAATGTTGATTTAAATTGACCAATAATTCGTGTTTTCGATGTCGAAGATTTTGGAGGATTTTGAGTTACGGACTTAGGTCCTTTAAGGAACAAATACTGTAACAACGAAAACCCGGGATTAGGCAACTATTAGAAAGGACGACATGGTAGATATTATATTAGAAAGGGCGACATGGTAGATGTTTCATTAGAAAGGGCGACATGGTTTATTATAAAGGGCGACATGGTAGATGTTTCATTAGAAAGGGCGACATGGTTTATTATAAAGGGCGACATGGTAGATGTTTTATTATAAAGGGTGACATGGTTTATTAGAAAGGGCGACATGGTTTATTATAAAGGACGATATGGTGGATGTTTTATTAGAAAGGACGACATGGTAGATGTTTTATTATAAAGGGTGACATGGTAGATATTATATTAGAAAGGACGACTTGGAAGTTGTTTTATAAGAAAGGGCGACATGGTTTATTAGAAAGGCCGACATGGTTAAATAGAAAGGACGACATGGTACAAATCTTATTACGATCTTGTCACTGTGACATTATGATAATTAGAAGAATCACATTATTGACACGGGCGTGTGGAAACCTGTCGTGATTTGACAAACAACGTGTTAATTGATGAATGCAATGGTATAACATGCTTTTACTTAACAAGGCCGGGGAAATCATTTCGCATGCATTCGACTTACTATCAAATTCATGCTAAATATGCAGCATTTTAGTGATGTCAAATAGGAGATGCACATTGGAATACCGTTAATATAAATGTATTTTTGTTAAAGGACCCAAGTCCGTAACTCAAAATCCTCCATAATCTTCGACGTCGAATTATTGGTCAATTTAAATCAACATTGATGATGTAAACTTACCGGGCGTAGATGAGCTTCTGATATCCGATATTTAAGATAAATTATTTTTTTTAACATTGGTACATGAATCGTGTACCATAATGCGCTTCAGCCCCAGTTGTATTGAGAAACTCGAGGGATGAGGGTAGACACATTGCACCAAGCCAAACGGAGTTATGTAGACTGGAATAACTAGACACTAGAAATATGCACTTAATTGCGATTTCTGGCTTGTTTCGTCGAACATAACTGATTTGAAATTGGAGTAAAAACGGAAACCATTGAATGTAAATCAGTTTAAAAACATTAATATTACAGTATTATATGCGTTCAGGGGCGCCGGAACGGCGCGTAGGCTAGGGTACCAAAAGAATAGAGGGCGTTGGTCTCTCTAGAAAATTTTGAAATTTGTCAATTCCGAAAACGCTGTTTAGAGCGCCTCTAGCTTTCCAAATTCTATCATAAAACCCTTTAAAATACATGCGAATGAGAACAATTACATATCTATCATTTAAAAATGAATAGACTAGTAAAAAGGCTGAAAACTTTCATCATTAGGGCATGGGTATACATGTACATGTATACCCCAGAAAAGGGCAGGGTACCATTTGTATACCCTGGTACCCGGGTTCCGGCGCCCCTGTATGCGTTGCAACCCACTTTTGTGAATTTCTAGGTCCCAATTGTTAGCGATTTAACTCCTTTAAGTTTAGTGGGGTTGAGAAGTTTATTTGGTTGTTGTATTTACTACTAGATGAATTTAATCAAAGGCGTTGAATTGTCTTGTTGCTGGCCTGTCTTATACTATATATGTTTCAACTTTGAAGTACACTTTCTTGTCCACCGCCTTTCGAAGAAAGCAGGGGACTATTAAAATTGGTTCGTCCGTCTGTGTGTCTGTCCGGACGTCCGTCAGTCCGTCAGTCTGTCTGTCACACTCTTTGGGACACAATAACTCCCTTCCCATTTGCGCTATGATGTTCAAAGTGAGTGTGGGTGTTTATTAGGTCAAGGCAGTGATGCAGACGGAGGGCCTGACAAGGACAGCTGCCTAGTCGTTCGGATGGGACGAAAAGCCGAGGTTCCGTGTAGGCGTGCACAGAAATGATCCCTTGGCAGATGGAATTCAGTTGCTGCCCGGGAAAAAATTTTCGCTAATAGCACACTGTATGGCGTATGCCTGTCTTCAATTAGCCCAGGTCCGGTGCCAGAAGCGTAGGACGTTAAACCCAATTTCATTGCACTCCCCAAACAAGTAATGGTAATTTTATCGGAGGCCCAGAATGAGTACAGTTACACCCGTCTAGTGCCTTAGCAGAATAGCCATACAGCAGAGCCGCTTAAATAACTGGGGGTTGGGATGGCCTAGTGGTCTAGAGTGCCGAGCTTTGACCTCTAGCTGGCCGGTCACATCTGGCTTGCGGCTGTGGTTTCGAGCCCTAGTGTGAGCGTATGTGACATGGAGATAGGGGCGGCTTCTCAACCTCGTGGGTTTCCTCTGGGCACTCCTGTTTCCTCCCACTGCTAAAGACCCCTACGCGCAAGCGAATTATTGAAATAAAAATTGAAAACCATATCTTAGTCTTGAAAAGGCCTAGTTTGTGTCTAGTGTACGTTAAACCGCATTTCTCTCTCTCTCTCGCTCTCTCTCTCTCTCTCTCTGTATCCTATTGACTAGTCGTGAATTTTGTTGTTATTCTTGGGCGGACCTGGATATGAACTCCTTGTTATCTAAAGGGCCTGGATACTTTGAATGATGTTAGGTTTTTATAGAATACGGTTAGTAACTTGGGTCTTTAGAAAGTTTTAACAAAGACTTTTGCTTTAGAGATTTTTTCCAGATTACCCAAACACGTTTGATGTGGGGACAAAACAAGTGAGGAACACAATGCTGAATAAACACTTAAAATAATTAAATGTTCGCTAGACGTGTAGAATTGTTTTTTGGGCGTATTGTTTCCTTTAGGAGTGTCACAAGGAGTACATGTATATACCATATTTGTCTCTTCAATTATATATATCATGTTGTGATAGATTTCTCGATTTCAATACATCATTTAAGAAAGAAGATGCATTAGGTTTAATTGTTTGCTTGGATGGGATTGCCTTCTTACTTAAAGTAGTCAAGTCTCTAAAGCGGCGGACACACTAGCCAAATCAATCGGCGCCGAAATTCGACTAGTGTGTCCAATTTCATTCGGCCGAATGATTCGCCCGAATCAAACAGGTTTGATATATTCGGCCGAATATTTATTCGCCCGAATTATACTCGCCTGGTGTGTCCATTTCGCCGAAGCATTCGGCCGAATGTAGAATTCATTAGCCAATCACCAATCATATCCAGAAGTCCCTTGATTGTTTGAAGACATAGACGCCGCCATTTTTAATCATGTGACATGGAAGGTGATGCAATCGACTGGTAAATCGGGCGAGCATTCGGCTGGTGTGTCCACCCATTCGGCCGAATAAAATTTGCATACGATTGAGACTGCTGGCTTATTTCGCCGAACATAACTGATTTGAAATTAAGAGTAAAAACGGAAACCATTGAATGTAAATCAGTTTATATACATTCATATTACAGTATTATATGCGGTGCGACCCACTCTTGTCAATTTCTAGATCCCAAATGCTAGCCATTTAGCTCCTTTAAAATGGCCTTTACTATAGATCACGTGACATTAGTTAGGCACGGTTTTGACACCAAGTAAATTCTATTATGTGTATTATTTACGTTAGGCGTAATTCTTGATAAGTGTATAACTCGGCATACTTTTTTATACAGTTTGTGAGAAGTAAACGAGTTAATACAATCAGGCGATGGTTCTCCTCAAGGTATTAATTATAACACATCAAGGTATTCATTATGCGGGAGCGTCTCCTCCGTGCATTCATTATAACACAATATCATTATTTACATGATGGGTGGTTAACAATATCTATGGAAAAAATAAACCACATTATGATTGGTAGATTACACCCTATTATCTATATCCAGAGGCGGGGGCTAGGTGCCCCCCCCCCCCTAAATCCATAAATAATGGTATAAAAAAATAGATATGCGCCACAATTCACCACTGACAGTACTGACACCCCGAATTTTTCAAAAATGTTCTCAGCCCCCCCCCCTTACTGGATTTCCTGGATCCGCCTCTGTCAATATCTATTGATGAACAGAGATAGAAAGAAATGTCGGTTTAACCCTTTGCAGCCTGAATTTTTTTAAGATACTAGTGAAAAACACCTTCAAGCAGCATACGTTGTTACGTAATAGTGTGTCAGCTATCTGTTGCTGAGTAGAAATGTGCCTACAGGCTAATATCTAACAGAGCTGACTCTATGAGTCCTAATGGGATGTGGAACTTAATAATAATAATAATAATCGCGTCATTTTACAAGGGTAGCAAATTAGGCCTGAGGCCTTTTCCAATTTGGCCCTTGTCACAGATCGTGCGAATGATTTCGATCATAACTGCAGGAAGAAACCGAAGAACTCGGGGGAAACCTGCCTGATCGGACGTGGAACATATTTTTACAGTCAGCCGTCAAAGGGTTAACGTTCACTCAACACAAACTTCCCACTTTAACGTCAAATAGTCGACACAAATCGGAACAAATCGGGACAAATCGGGACTAACACAATAATTCTCTTGCGTGTGGGGGGGGAACACAGACTAGGTCATTTCGGCACTAACATATTGTTTAATTTCATTTCAATAATTCGCTTGCTCGTAAGGGTCTTTAGCAGTGGGAGGAAACCGGAGGAAACCCACGAGGTTGGAAGGAATACCTACTCCCTGTCACGCACAACCGGGGATTCGAAACCACGCCAGTTGACTCAATGACAGGCTTTATGATACAGCACGAACTTGCTAACCATTCGGTCATCCCCCGCCCCTTATATCTATTGATACTATATTTAACATAGATACTATATCTAACGAATTGGGGTTATTGATGCTATATTTAACTTATTGGGGTTATAGGTTATTGGTGCTATATTTAACTAATTGGGGTTATTGATACTATATTTAACTAATTGGGGTTAAAGGTTATTGGTACTATATTTAACTAATTGAGGTTATTGATACTATATTTAACTAATTGAGGTTATTGATACTATATTTAACTAATTGGGGTTATAGGCTATTGGTACTATATTCAACTAATTGAGGTTAAAGGATATTTATACTATATTTAACTAATTGGGGTTAAAGGTTATTGATACTATATTTAACTAATTGGGGTTATTGATACTATATCTAACTAATTGAGGTTAAAGGTTATTGATACTATATTTAACTAATTGGGGTTATTGATACTATATCTAACTAATTGAGGTTATAGGTTATTGGTGCTATATTTAACTAATTGGGGTTATAGGTTATTGGTGCTATATTTAACTAATTGAGGTTATAGGTTATTGATACTATATTTAACTAATTGATGTTATAGGTTATTGGTGCTATATTTAACTAATTGAGGTTATTGGTGCTATATTTAACTAATTGGGGTTATAGGTTATTGATGCTATATTTAACTAATTGAGGTTATGGGTTATTGATACTACATTTAACTAATTGGGGTTATAGGTTATTGGTACTATATTTAACTAATTGAGGTTATTGGTGCTATATTTAACTAATTGAGGTTATTGGTGCTATATTTAACTAATTGAGGTTATAGGTTATTGATGCTATATTTAACTAATTGAGGTTATAGGTTATTGATGCTATATTTAACTAATTGAGGTTATTGGTGCTATATTTAACTAATTGAGGTTATTGGTTATTGATGCTATATTTAACTAATTGAGGTTATGGGTTATTGATACTACATTTAACTAATTGAGGTTATAGGTTATTGGTACTATGTTTAACTAATTGAGGTTATTGGTGCTATATTTAACTAATTGAGGTTATTGGTGCTATATTTAACTAATTGGGGTTATAGGTTATTGATGCTATATTTAACTAATTGAGGTTATAGGTTATTGATATTATATTTAACTAATTGGGGTTATTGGTTATTGATACTATATTTAACTAATTGAGGTTATAGGTTATTTGTACTATATTTAACTAATTGGGGTTATTATAACTATTTCAACTGATAGATAACAAAGTGCATCATGGTTTAGAGACCCTCGACTTCATGTACTTCCTTGGTAGCATCAAGGCCGATAATAACCACGTGTTCATTTCGCGACAGGCCCCACTGATTGCTACAGGAGTACATGTTTTTCACAAGCAACACACGTGTTGAGTAGTCGTAATACCATATAATAATAGACAACCCGAGAGTAAATACAGAGTTACTTCCCCTTTCATATTGAACCCCTCGGACACTCTACTAGTAAGGAAAAGTTGGTACATGCGATCTAATGTGAGAGATAGTCATGGTTGTAGTTGAAAAACTTCGTGCTTATAATTTCCCATAACCGGCAGTAGATTTGCTTTCTAGCTATTTATCTGATAGAAAGCAACTGGTACAAATTGGAAATGTTCGTAGTGCACCACTTCATCTAGAAAAAAAGGTGTACCCCAGGGGTCAATAGCCGGTCCTGTAGAACTTAACGTTTTTATTAACGATATATTTCATTGTATTTGTAACTCGATTTTGTATAATTATGCTGATGATAACACTGTATCGTATTCCAATCCTGATTATACACTTTTAAAAAGCACCTTGGAGACTGAAAGTAGTGCGCTGGTTGATTGGTTTGAGGGAAACCAGATGGAGGCTAACCCTAGGGAATTCCAGGCGATAGCGGTGGGGAAGAGGACTCGCGAGAAGGAGCCTACTTTCAGTATCAAAGGCGCCGACATTCAATGTACAGAAGAAGTAAAATTATTAGGTGTCACACTGGATCATAAGCTGAACTTTGACTCTCACATTGCTAACCTCTGTAAGAAAGCTGTCCACCGAATTAACGTCTTAAGACGTATTGGTCGACATCTTTCTCTACAATGTAGGAAGGTCATTTAGTTACAAATCCTTTGTGAAGTCAAATTTCAGTTTTTGTCCCATTATATGGCATTTTTGTAGTGAGACAAACACCAAAACACTTGAGCGTTTGAATTATCGTGCTCTCAAACATATTTATATAGATTATGAATCTAGTTATGAAGACATTTTAGCATTGGACAAGTCTGTCACACTTCAGTTACAACGACAAAGGCAAATTGCTACTGAAGTGTACAAAATTCTGTCAAATGACTGTCCTGTCTATTTGAAAGGCTTTGGTATTATTGGAAAAGGGAAGCAAACTCGCTATAATCTGCGCAAGAAAAACATCTGCGAAACTCCAAGATTTGAAAAAATCAACTATGGGAAAAGGAGTTTTTCCTATTATGGTGCTTCTGAATGGTATCCGCGAGTCACAGAAATTTAAAGAATTTCGTCGTTTATAATAATAATAATAATCTCATCATTTTACAAGGGTAGCAAATTAGGCATGAGGCCTGTTTTCGATCTGGCCCTTGGCACAGATCGTTCGAATGATTTCGATCCTTACTGCAGGAAGAAACCGAAGAACTCGGGGGAAACCTGCCCAATCGGACGGGAGACCGAATATCCCCCTCACTTACAACGATCAAGTTCTTGCCCTGAGCTGGGATTGAACCCTCGATGCATTGGTGAGAAGCCGCCACTCTATCGCCACGGCTATCCGACCAACTTAATTACCCTATGGTCAGGCGAAAATTGTAAATGCTCTTTTTGCAAATATCAAGCTCAATAACTATCGTATTAGCATATTGTATTTTTATCTCATTATTCTTAAATTTCTGTCTCATTTATAAATTCTGTCTCATGCAAATAGCGTTAAATTTGTTAAATTTCAAACCTTTCATACTTTAAAGCTTTTAACTTTACGAATAATTTTAATTGTTGTCAAAACATTTATATACTACCTTTGTTATCATACATTTGTTTGATATCGGTTTACGACCTCATGAGTTCATGTTTTTTGTACGAAATGATACCGATAAAAATAAAATTTATCTTATGTAATTTTGTCTTATTATACCAGTGACATACAACAGGCTGAGTTAAGTTGAATTCTTTACATAGGAAAAAAACATATTCACGGAGAACAAAATGGAAACAATAAATTTAAGGGCTAATTTGGAGTCTCACGGTGAGAAAGCCTTTTCAGTCGCCTCTCCGAAACTCTGGAATAAACTCTCATACACTATGCGCAGTTGTCAGTCCCTATCCCAGTTTAAATGTCTGCTTAAGACCCATCTTTTTATAAGAGTTTTAAGTTAGATATATAAGCCTGTGATATATTTACATGCTCTTTTTTTAATTATTATTATTATTTTATTTGTCTTTATATTTTATATGTTTATTTATATTATTTGTATTTATATTTTATATGTCTTTACATTCTATTTGTCTTTATATTTTATTTGTCAGTCAATTTATATTTCACTTATATTCCATATTATCATTTTATGTCTTATTTGACTTGTTGCAATTATTGTAAAGCGCTACTGAACACTTCTAGTGAAAGCACCGCTATATAAATTCATGTATAATAATAATAATAATAATAATAATAAATTCTACACAAGGACAAACACGTGAAATCAACAACATAAGGTCATAATATGACATTTCGATAACTACATGTATGAAGTTTCTAAGTAATTTCATACACTGTAAAATGATTTGTTCAGAGTAAATGTTTCTGAAATACATGTTATTTGGTCAGACAAGTGTCAATTATTGGCATTGTCCAGTCAACTTTATATATAATAGACGATAGTTAGAAATAAAATAAAACCAAGTACGAACAATCCAAACCATTAGACAAAATTCGAAGTCCTAAAAAAACCGTATAGGCAAAATAGTGTAATCTGGCAAAATAGTGTAATCAGCATATGGACTGTTCACCGTGTACAAAATACACGACAAACGTACATGTAAAATAATAATTATAATAATATGTCCATTTATATAGCGCCAAATCCACAAAGCGTGCTCATAGCGCGACAGAATTACTATCCCGGTCTCTAGGATACAGGTAAGCCTGATTACCTCCCTTTACAACTCTCAGAAAGAGCGCCCAACATATGCAGCTACAAAGGGTGGCGTCATATCTGAGTTTATTGTATTTTAATGTATTTACATTTTGATCACACGACCCTCCCTTATTTTAACGATCTTCTAAATCGTATATTAAATGTATTAAATGAATTTATTGTAATTTAATGCACTGTGAACATTTTGATCCAACATCCTCCCTTTTTTTTAACGATATTTGAAAACGCATATAAAATCTGTTTAATGAATTTGTTGTATTTTAATGGACCGGTAACATTTTGATCAAACTTTGCTTCCTTATTTTAATGATATTCCAAATCGCACATCAGATTTATTGAGTGATATTCATGTGTATCTAAATGTTTATTTTATATAATGGTGACACCTTGCTTCCTTGTTACTACAATATTCGAAATTAATATGCATATAACATCAAATACATTTATTGACTTTTATCGTCAATGACTTGTCTACGTGTTGTTAGTAACAGCTATTTTATATTATGGTGACACCTTGCTTCCTTGTTATTACAATATTCTAAATTAAATTGCATATAACATCAAATAAATTTATTGGCTTTTATCGCATGCGTGTTATTATTGTGTATCTTTGTAAACGTGTTTTTCATCATTATTTGATTTTAGTTAAAGTAGCATTTCTTGACCAATGTCCGAATTGATATCTCACTCAATGTCAGTGTAAAAACCACGAGTAAAAAAATAATTTATTTAAATAAATGGAAAATGAGTATCTTACGTAAACGGCATCGGATTAAAGGCACATTATGCATTTCTCCCATATATGTGTATACATGCAGGCCCCGCGGAGTATGGGGGGGCTAGGGGGGGGGGGGGCTTTAAGCCGCCCCCAATAATTTGGCCGCAGGTACTCTTTTCTCCGGGTTATTGCGGCCCTTGGAACCTCGCCTGTAAGGACCTACTGTGAAACACGAATTATTGCGAGTTGGGGTGGTGAAACATAATTGCGAAATGAAATTATTGCGAATTTCTATAGTGGGGAAAAAATTATTGCGAATTTAAATAAAATTTTCTATAATTTGTCTGTAAAATGTGTTAGATTGCTAATTTTGAGGTGACAGTCGGCTCTTCAAAACATTGGTTGATTGGTGATCATTAGTAACAGTAATTAAAATAAACAACCATTGAGGATCAAAGAAAACTAAATACCTGTTACTCATTTTTAAATAATTTTGTTAAATTAAATCCCTTGATTAACTCCGAGCTGACGAACGACTATAAAACACATGGCAACATAATATAGGCTCAAGGTTGATATGGGTACTTATTGGGACTCTTTCTTGTGAAGAGTAATGAATGAGGGGGGGGGGATAATTGAATATGGCCGATTCGTGGAAAATCTCGAGTATTTGTCACAACTGTCGTACAACAGATTAAAACTATCAAAGTAATCAACACAGACCGGCGATAGCGAGTTTTAATCTCATAGATAATTAATTGGTGATTACTTGTTAAACTTTTGTGGCTTCACACACCCATCCAGTTTTAATCTCACCGATAATTTTGATCGGTGTGTTTGATTCACACCAACCGAATCAAGGCTGGATTATACGGCGTCGATTCATCGGAAATCGTATATGACATTTTAACGAATTTTCACAAAATTTTTGCGAGCATAAATTATTGCGAGAGGGCATCGATCGCAATTGTCGCAATAATTTCATGTTTTACAGTATACTGGAAGCCCCCCAATCAAGAATTACTTCCACCGGCCCTGTATACATGTATATTCATTTTTAACTTTCCTTCCCAGTCCCCCCGAAAAACTTGATTTCCCGATAATGAGGGACAGCCCCCCCTCTCATCCCTAGCTCGTACGCCTATGTCGATAGTATTGTTAATAATTTATATGTTTGACGGTGAATCACATAGTTGGGAAAGAAATACAGGCTGTGGGTAGTAAATGAAGTCGCCGGCCAGGGTTATTCTCAAAACCCTTTAATATTATTTAATATTTTCAAATAAATCAGAAACTCTGTATCAGTGTCATAATAGATGTTAGATGCTGTGATGGGTTTGATACGTTTTGTGGCGTAGAAGACAATATTCCAACATCAAACGCATCTATTTATAGCAAACGAGAAGCTTTCCCCGATCTAGATCAGTTCGTGAATATATTATGACGTCGCACACGCGGTTCATGTCTTCTGCTGTACACCATCATGGCGTGTCTAGCAGCAATTTTATACTTGATCGTTTACGCACATCTAAATATGACGTCAGAAGGAATTCCCACTAAGACGCGATTGTCCAGGTAGACCATCTATCGTGACTTGAGCATGGCTGAATTTGATTTCTTTTATGGTCGGAGACTACCATTTTAGAATGTATAAAAAAAACTTTTAGATCTGCGGAGTAGTGCTCTGAAGTGAATATTTACTTGATGTTTTCGAGAACTTGCTGTGGACTTATTCAAAGAATTTCAGAAAATCACAAAATCTTGTTTGTTGTTAAATACTGAAAAACGATTTTAAGATACTTTGAGATGGTATTTTACATCGTTTATTTGTGTCAAACTGTCGCTTATAACCATCTCTTTCGATCTCACTTGGGATTATCTTATCGATAAATATTTTGAGATTGTACTAACAGAATTTCCAAGAGAACTCATCGTTTTTGGCGTGTCCATTGATAACAGACAAATCAGTCTATAGCCGAAATGTGACCAGTGGATTTTTTGGACTTGCAGTTAGGATTGTTTATTATTTTTATTATTCAATACATTTATATAGCGCATCTTTCACCGAAGTGTTCAGATGCGCTTAACAAAACATACAATTTATAACAAAAAAGAAGTTCCTAAAAATACAATTTACAATAAATTTTTTTTTCTAAAAATACAATTTATAATCAAAAGAAGTTCATAAAAACAGTTCCTAAAAAGTTAAAAGACAATGTAAAAATGATATAATGTGTAAAATCAGTAAAAATCGTGTTTGAATAAATGAGTTTTCAGGTTTGATTTGAATGTAATGATGGAAGGTGATTTCTGAATAACATAAGATGATTTATCCCAAAGTAACGGTGCATAAAATGAAAAGGCCGTCTCACCATAGGATGCTAGTCTGGCTCGAGGTTGTTCTAACAGTAAATCGTTACTAGAAGACCTGTGCCCGGTTCCTAGAAAATTCTTAAAGTAAGCACAAAGTCATGCTTCACTTTTACTTGCAATTAGGATTGTTTATGAAGGCATTGTCATGCTTTTAGGCCAGGTTTAGAACATAGATGGTAAATAAAATTGGTATTTATTTTGAGATTTATATGTAGTTTATCACCCCAAATAACAACAACTTCTCAAAAAACTTACAGTCCTAGCTTTAAAATGTTCATTTTAGATTGCCTAACCCCTCCATGGGCACCAAATGACCATAGAAATAGAAATACATAATCAAAACCCCACACCACAGGGAAAATGGGGACCCCTTTACTTTATATTTTCAGTTTTCACGCTCAGTAGAAATAAATCCGTGTAATAGGCATAAATATTAATTATACACGTTATGGGCGGATCATGATTCCGTTCGTCGTAATCAACAATAATATTTAACTCCTCCCTATTTATTGAGTATGGACGAATAATGATAATGGTGCGTCGTAATCAATATATTCATCATTATAAGATAATCCTCTCCACCAAATGTAATACTTGGCTCCTCCCAGTTGGCGTCGTGGCCAGGTATTTTTCTCTTTACAATTGTGTTTAAAAGGGTGCCTATAGAGAACACTCGTCAGTAGCGTTTTACTTCAAGTTTCAATATGTATACTTCTTTAAGTCTGGTGTATCTTGTGGTGGCTCTTACCTTTTCAAGTTGTACGGCACACGGAAAAAGATGGTGGAACTCGCCGAGACGTCCCGAAATTAGCTTAAGAGGTTTACATTGTGATAAAGTTGAACAATTCGATCTATGTAGCTGTTGTCCAGGTAAGTTTTTCTATCTTCCACTTGATAATATTCAAATCAACTTTATAATTTACAATAAACTCTAAATAAACTGTATCTACTGAAATGGATACTCAGAAGTTGACCTATGATCGACCACATTATTCATCTTATGGTCGAACGATAACAGGTCGGGATAATAAAAATATAGTAAATTGTCAAGGCCCAGTACGAAATCATAATTCATATTTCCTCCTACTGGTAAATACAATCTACGTGGAAGCGAATAACTGAATGTAAAATTGAACCATATGTTAGTCCCGAAATGACCACGTTTGAATGTTTTGACTGCTGAATCACCCCGTGTAAACGTGGTTTAGCTACTATAGAGTGTAGTGGACCCTCAACGGAATTAACGGATAGAGCCGGGCCCACTCTAGCACAGTAATCCACTCTATCCAAGATACTATGCAAGATTAGACTTGTAATTAAGCTGTCTATTAGAATGTCAAAAATAAGGAAAGAATGAAAAAATAAGGAAAGAATGAAAAAATATAAAATACTGACATAGATTCAAATACAATATTAAATTTTAGGTCTCAAATGATACTGTATTACAAGAACCCCTCCCTTAAACATTAATCTCCCATATGAATACCAGCCCACCAATGGTTCAATTCTGGAACCCATGGCGTCAGCTATGGAACACCCTTTTCATACCCCTCACATTCCGATAACAATATTAAAAATTGATGTAAAAACTATCTTACACTCATTGTGACCCATATTGCCAGTTAGGGAACAAGAGAGTAATTTAAAAGGAGGTAGAAAAGTTACTGTTGTCATGGTGCAAAACGGCAGTTACTGTTGTCATGGTGCAAAACGGCAGCCCCCCCCCCCCCACAACGCATGGTGATTTTACAGTAAAACAAAGAACCAGTACAGATTAATTAGTGATTTTTTTCTTACTTTCTTATTTACTTACATGTGATACAGTAATTATAGATCATATCTACATATCATTTGAATTAATTTCTGCCATAATATTTGTTTTGTCTTATGGTTTTGTCGATTGATAAAATTTGGCACTATGGGACTAAATGGCCCAACATTAACCCCAAAAAGCACGCTATTGACAGTATACTTTTTTATATCTTGGAATTACTGTCCCATAGGGTCAAATATGGAATATTTTGAAGAGCTAGGTCAAGGTCATTCAAATTTTTCAAAACTCGGGAATTCCTCTGATTACCACTATACCACGTATATAACCAAGTTTTAGAATTCCAGTTCATCTGTAATGGGTCTTGGGTGTTGGAGGGTTAAACAGACGCATTCAAAATTTTACTACTTCGTGAACCAAATTGATGTGTCAGTTTTATATCCGGGTCTGTAGATTATCTAGCTTTGTTATTGTGATTTTATTTTGTTAAATATTAAATAATGAGTCCAAGCTGTGGATCACGCTGTGATATTTCCCTTGTAATGTAAATATTACTGTGTTTTTCAGTAGATCCATGTGATAACGTGGAATGTTTCAATGGTGGACAATGTGTAGGTGAGGGTATTTGCGAATGTGTATCTGGTTACAGTGGACCAACGTGCAACAGTAAGTATTGTGGTGATTCTTGTCTTCAGAGGCAACCTTTTATCGGTTGGTGAATCTCTTGGTAAATGTGTAAATATATTTCTGTATTTTCAGTAAGTCCATGCGATGACGTGGATTGCATGAATGGTGGAACGTGTGAAGGTGATGGTGTTTGTAATTGTACCTTTGGTTTTGGTGGAGCTACGTGCAACAGTAAGTATCTGTTGTGATTTCGGTCTTTAAAATAAACACGTCACCTACCAATTGCAATGAATCATATGATAAGACGAAACCTCACCGGTTTGTTTCCAATTTGACCCTTGGCACAGATCGTGCGAATGATTTCGATCATTACTGCAGGAAGAAACCGAAGAACTCGGGGGAAACCTGCCTGATCGGACGGGAGACCGAATATCTCTCTCACATACAACGATAAAGTTCTTGCCCAGAGCTAGTTTTGAACCCTCGTTGCATTGGCGAGAAGCCGCCTCTCTATCCGACTAGCCTCGCCTTAAGTCATACTGATAATATAACATATCTTATATATAACCAATATTATAATTATTTTTACAGTGAGAGTATGTAATGTGACAGAGTGTGGAGAAGAAAGAGGTGGATCGTGTTTCCGTGTGATATGTACGGCCAATGGTAAGATATCTAGTCTTTTATCAGCTACGTTTATAACAAATCCACTTCTTTATTATTCATATAGGAGAGAGAGGGAGAGAGAGAGAGAGAGAGAGAGAGAGAGAGAAATGTGGTTTAACGTCCACTCAACACAACTAGGTCATTTCGGGACTAACATATGGCTTTAACTTTATTTCAATAATTCGATTGCGCGCAGGGGTCTTTAGCAGTTGGAGGAAACCGGAGTGCCCGGAGGAAACCCACGAGGTTGAGAAGGCGCCCTTATCTCAATGTCACATACGCTCACTCTACGGCTCGAAACCACAGCCGCAAGCCAGAGGTGACCGGCCAGCTAGAGGTCGAAGCGCGGCACTCTAGATCACTAGGCCATCCGAACCCCCCTATTCATATAGGACTCGAATAACAATTATGTTGTTATTTACTGAAAAATTATGTTAAAATTCCACCATATAATATATGGATTAATTTACAAACTAAGTAGACATATTCCATGGATTGTTTTATCATATTTAATTTAATTATTTTCAATGGCTAAATAGATAAATAGATAAATTTTAAATAATTTGACAGTCGTCTAACCTGTAATTTGGTTACATGTATATTTTTCAGCTACAAATTGTGGAGGTACAGCCTGTAATACAACTAACGACGAAGTTTGTATTGATGATATGTGTGTAGTCAAAAGTAAGTATAACATGTCATCTCTTCGTTGATTAAAATTGTATTATCGTACCTCAGAATTGAATTGCTAACGAATATACTGTTTGACCTACTGATTTGACAAGATTTACAAACTGTTGATAATTTAACTGCGACCTAATAAATTGCATAACAATTTCACGAAACAGTCTGAAAACAGAGGGTAAAGATAGCACCAACACAATTCGTGACTTCCTGTATGAAAGCGCCAACACAATTCGTGACTTTCTGTATGATAGCACCAACACAATTTGTGACTTCCTGTACGATAGCACCAACACAATTCGTCACTTCCTGTATGATAGCACCAACACAACCCATGACTTCCTGTATGATTTACCGACGTGTCATAATATGTTGATATGGCGTTCAATGTATGACAGCACGAACACAATCTGTGACTTTCTATATGAGTACCGTATTTCCTCTAATAAGCGCCCGGGCGCTTATTTTTTCAGCACCCCTTGACCCCCCGGCGCTTATTAGAGGCCCGGCGCTCTTTGGAGGCCCGGCGCTTATTTCTTTAATAGCAAATTGAATTTAGGGTAAAGCCGTCATTTACCATGGACATTGGGCCGGATAATCTTTTGAATTACGGCATTTGATCAAGAGACCCGGCGCTTATTAGAGACCCGGCGCTTATTGGAGGCCCGGCGCTTATTTTTTCAGCACCCCTTGACCCCCCGGCGCTTATTAGAGGCCCGGCGCTTATTGGAGACCCGGCGCTTATTAGAGGAAATACGGTACGTTAATAGGGCGTTCAATTTATATCATATACATGTTTTTATTTTTATTCCAGGTGACAATTGTGGTATATCTACCTCCTGTGTACCTATTGGTAGGTTGTTTGTTTTACTAACTCACAATATTACATAATTTGACAATAGATAGTTAAGCTATATTCATGTTGTTATTTTAGTAGTTATATAATCAAATGAATGTTAATATACACTGATTATTTAATATCTATTTAACAACTCAAACTATTCAAAGCTATATTCATCGTTAATCATCAGTGGGAGTATTCCTTGTTTATCACCCAGAAATACATTTGACAGTAGATATCGCTTGTGTGATAAATTACATAATCTACTGTGATATCTCCTAGGAGATCGCTTTACATGAATTTGATTGGTCAATCAAAAAGCAACTACTTTATTTTATTTTAAAGAAACCGCTTATTTTAAAAATAAGAAACTGTTTTTATTCAATTGACCTTGGAGGAAAGAGAAAAAAAATGGGGTTTAACGTCCACTCCACACAACTAGGTCATTTCGGGACTAGACCTTGGAGGAAATACCGGGTTAATATATAGGACTTTACAATAGCTAAACTGCTGACAAAAAAGGATGTATCACTACGCTATAATGTAAAGAGGTTCAGTAAAAGTAAAATCTATAAGAAATAATTATATTTTTTTATTTGTGCATGTAAGAAAGGATTCGGGGATAAATGAAATCTCCAACTCGTGTTTTTGGATATAAAAAAATATCAACACTTGGCAGAGCCTCGTTTTGGTACTTTAACAACTTGTGTTGATATTTTTTGATGTCAAAAAACACGAGATTCTCTATGTGCCCCATGAAATCATTCTGTTCTACTCCATAAACCTCTGGGTTCATATACGGGATTTGTCAAAAATTCAGATTATCTGCCCTTGATCGTAGTTTGATTCTGCGAACCACTAAAGAAACGATTTACACACCAATCGTAGCATCATAATATAAATTGACAATTTATTTGGCATGCTAGGAATTATAAGATCAAATGAATGATGATATATATTGATTGTTTGTTTCTCTATATTCATGTTTATGTCTGGGGGGAAAGAACCCATAAAAAAAAAAAAACAGATTTAAAAAAAAATTGTAGTAGTAGCCATGACTCTAATTAATACTTCAATTGTTTCAGGTGATCCATGTGGGGAAGGATTCTGTATTGATAATAACGAACAACCTACAATATGTGTAAATGACACGTGTAGATGTAAGTATAACATAGATAGACATGTATGTTATTCATAACGCATCTTGTTCATTATTAATACGTTTAAACTTGAAGCATATACTTTTTTAAAAGTACTTATCAAGAGGAACATCTTGTAACATTATCCTATGTTGACTGATTTGATTTGTAATTTGTCCACCTGATCATGTTATACTTGTATAACGCATTTAATCTGAACGACAGACTCACCCTACCTGCAGAGAAGTGACTCTGACACAGTGAACCGCCATGATATTCACATGCCGTTATCTAAACGTCACAGGTCGCGAGGTCAACGCACAGAAGTCAGTTTGTAAACAAACAAACGAAAGTACAATGACTTCGACGAACAGAAAACCTGCGTCGTATCTCAGGGTTGTCTGTGCAATAACATGGACACAGCTCGAGATTGAATAATAATCCCCGGAGAAAATGGGATTTTAACAGAATTAGCCAGCTTAAACGGACATTTGACACACGCTGGGCCGCACTATTGGCACTATTTTGTGCTTCGGTTGGGTCTTTTTCACATATACACAATGAATTCTGCTAATGTTTTTAGCGTGGTGATTTACTAATAGTTAATTTATTTCAGTTCTAAACAAAAAATTTAAACTTTAACGCAATTTTAAAAAATAGCCAAATTCTGGCTGGGATTACTGAGCAAAATGGCCATTCACTGGATAAGTGCGAAAAAAAAGCCTGCTACCATAAATTTCGTCACGTTTGTTACGTACGTAACACATTTTGTCAATCTTATGAAAGAGGAACACCTGGTAACACTATCCTATGTTGACTAATTTGTCAGATTTTATATGTTGTACACCTGATCATGTTATACTTGAATCTGATGAAAGATAATCTTAAACATCATATTCTATATTGTAAATTATCTTTATTATAGTTGAAGGTTTGCTGAGTGACTTTAGTACAACCTGTAATGAACTTAATGATGGTGAAACTTGCTTCGTCTTCGGAATTTTTGGCAGTTGTAAAGGTGGAATTTGTCTCGGTAATTATGATTTATATTATAGACAGTGGGTCATTTACATCAACTCCATGTATTTATATATTTATACCAACTCGAGTTATTTATTTATTTAACAAATACTATGACAAGAAATCTGTAAATCTAACTAATTTATATTGGCTTATTATGAATACAACTGTCAATGATATGATCACCATCCTGATAACCTGCACTCCCAAGCTATTGAACCAATTCCGAGTCAACATATTATCTGTCTGATGAAACTAACACTCTAAGGTCAAGGATAAATATTATAGAATCTAAATATTGTGCAGTCTTTAGGGGATTGAGTGGTCGAGTCATCTAACGCAAATTTGTGCCGACAAGTAGTTATTGATCATAACCCTCGGGTTGAAATAAAGCGTACTGTGTTCGAAATGAAAAGAAATGGGGTTTAACGTCCTATTGTTCTGCTTATAACCTGGGCTAATGAAGACGGGCATACGCCATATCGAATTCCACCTGCCAAGGGACCGTTTAAGTTTACCGCAATGTGTACACGGGACCTCGGTTTTTCGTCCCACTCGAACGACTAGAACAGTTGCCCTTGTCCGGCCCTCCGTGCTGCATCAATGGCAAGGGGAAACCACGCCGGAAAATCTGGATAAAATTTTCTGAGCCAATGCAGGGATCGAACACCCGACCTCCAGGGTAGCTGTCTTACCCAACGTGATCCCCCGTACTTTGTTAGGACGGACTGTTATCTGTACAGATAGTTTATTCTCCCGTGTGTAATAATATATTATTTATATTTATAGTACAATGTAACAACGACAATGGATGTTTTGGTTTGCCATGTATTGATGGAGCCTGTGCAAGTAAATATTCATTATTCTATTTATACTCACCTATGAATATGACCTGATTTTTATATATACTATTCAAAAAAAGTAGGGGATATTTGATTTTTAAGTGTTATTAAAGTCACCTAATGAAACTGACAAAATGAAATGAAGTTCACATTCATCGATTTATTCCAAGTGATTGTTAGACTAAGTAATGCACAGACTGACCATTATAAGGGTAAAATGATACCCGGGGTCAAACAGCAAAGTTACCACAGCATCACAACAATGTCAGTAACGGGTAAATCCTCCTCTTGTTTGCCAACCAAGCATTAATCCGACGTGACATACTCCTAATGAGACGTCTAAGGTCATTTTGGTCCAGATTGTCCCATTTCTTTTGCAACGCAGCAGCAAGTTCTTAGACATTGGCAGGACGTTGTTGACGTTGACGTAACCTCTGTCCAAGCATGTCCCAGACATGCTCGATGGGGAAGAGGTCGGAACTCATGGCGCCCATGACATCGTGCGAATGTCACAACATGGACTGCCAAGATGTTGTCCCGGTAGTACTGGCCTGTAACACGCCCTGCAACATCATGCTAATAATACAACATGTAAAGTCGTTCTTCCAGCAACAGTGATGCCTCCCCACACCATAACAGAACCACCCCAAAATCGATTATGTCTGATGACGTTAACGTCTTGGAACCGCTCGTTTCTACGACGCCACACCCTCCTACACCTGTCCAAAAATCAACAGTGAGTCATGACTCATCTGAAAATATCACATTGCTCCAGCGTCGATTTTCCCAGTGTTGACGATCCCTACCTGCCTGAATGTGATGATCTCTCAAACAAGGGATCACGCGAGGCCGTCGGGCTCGAAGGTGACCCCTATGCAGTCGATTCCTAATGATCTGGCCACTCACTCTCACACCAGTGTCTGTTTGAAGACTAGCGCTGATCTGATTTGCTGTGATGACACGATTTCTCAAGGCCAAGGTACGGATAAATCGATTCTGGGCTTGAGTTATCGCCCTTGGTCGACCTGAACGTGGACTGTCCTGTTCAGATTGTGTATCACGGTATCTGGACCATAGCCTGCTTATGACAGACTGAGAAACATTCATCGTCCGCGCCACAACCGCCTGTGTTGTGCCGATCTGTAGCATGCCAGGGGCACGTAAACTTTCATTTTGGGTACGCCGACGCCTATCAAAATTTGTTTCTGGTCACTAAAACAATTAAACTGATGTTTCCACCCTGGAATTCAATGCCACAATGACTGTAACATTCAAAGTCAGAGTCGTGCAAATCTTGGGTTGGACCCCATAATGGTCCCTAGCATCACCTGCATTCCATGCGGTAGCTATTAGTGCGTTTGGGCGTCACATGTAACTGGAAATGTTTCTTCTGTTAGGTTCTATGGTGACTTTTTTTTTCGTAGTCATTTGCATTTTTTAGTATTATGCCCCCAAAATCAAATATTCCCTACTTTTTTCTAAATAGTATATAAACAACACTCATTAATATGGCCTTGTATATCACCCATCAATATGATCCAATGTGTATGTATAAACATGTTTAAAGATACATCTACTGGACCATAGCTCTGTTAGTTAGCAATTAAATAAACAAATGATATTGGATATTATCAAGTTGAGCTGTTTCAAAATGACTTAATAGCATGTTATGTGATGTTTTTTTGTTTGTAAGCTCGTATATAAACTCACGGAGAGTATTCGACCTTGAACCAAGATGGCGGCGACAAACACCTGTTTCACTCCCCTCAAATAATTACATGTTTACCTGTAAAACTAACACACTGCTTTTTCCAAGAATCTCATTTTCTGGCCCGACCTTTTGATGGAACGAGTTTCGCTATGGTTGCTGGTATTATATAAATAATTTGTTATATTTCAGATGTTAAATGTGGTGAATCAATTTGTGTAATGCCCCCAAACTAGTTATGTTACACCAACAGATTGACCAACCACTGATATATAAAATTCAACAAACTATATTATAATATATAACACCTAGTATATCATTTAATATAATAAACTATATTATAATATTTAACACTGTTCATATCGTTTAACTCGTGTTAATTCGTTGGGGGGGGGGGGGCAGAATCTGAGATGTCCGAACAAATTTCAGGTTACAAACGGCGGTTTCGGTTACCGTATAGCCCCCCCCCCCTAACACCATCATCTAATGACTTTAGGAAATTTGGCGGCCCTCAAATGCGTTTCTTGCTATTCCAGCCCATGAATACAGGAAATCAGAGAGGGTTGGGGAATTTTTTAAGCAGTGTTTTTTGAGACATCTGAAGTTGCCTACGGGAAGAGAAGGAGCGTGGTTTACCGTATTCGCCTACCCCACCCCATCACCACCAGTACCACCATCTCATAACTTATGAAATTTAACGATCCACAAATGCGTTTTTATGCCATGAAGAGGGGATAAAGAAGGATCGGGGATCTTTTTAAGCATTGTGTTTGTCGCTCTGGGAATAGGCGGTTGTGATAGAAGGGAGATAAACACAATCACATTAGGACTCAGACAAGCAATTATTTGTCCATTGTCCATTCCGTTGGTTCTAATCTTTGTAGGCACACTGGGGACCACATTTGGCAATCTACTCATCATAGTTTTTTAGGGAGGTGAACGTTTAGATATTTTGAAACGGGGATTTCATGTTGACTGCTGTGACAGTCTCACTTCCGACGCAATGAGTGCTCTGCAGAAAGACACTTTACACCCCTTATCCCTCCGCTGCAATATCATCAGTATTGCCCAAAACTGCTATGAAATTGCAAATTTGAACCCTTTTCTCCCATTCTTGACCAAAAGTCAACCCAAAAATGCAGAAAGAGGGTAGATACAAATTAAGAGAAAAATTGTCTATTTATAACTCGCACTCAATCATGAAATCGGGGGAAATAACTGCTAGTCTAAGACGGAGGCAGTCCACCATTATTTTCCCCATTGACTTCAATGTTAATTCTGGCCTCTTTGGCAACCTCAAACTTTTCCTCAATTTTCGTTGGGCTGAATGTTTTTCACTATAGCGGAGGAACAAATGACCATATCTTTGCACTAAAATTTGTGTGAGGTGACCACTAACATTTTGAGATACACAAACTTAAAAAAGTATACCCAAAACATGTAACTAGTTGCCGTACATATCACCGTAGCCAACCTGATAAATTAGTTATCCTTCCGCCTCAAAATCATGAATATTTACCAAAACCTGACAGAAAATATTGATTCGAACCCTCTTCGTTCATTCTAGATCAAAATATCAAAAAAATGGGCATGCAAAATGGGAGAAAAGACGGAGAAAGGCTTGCTATAATAGACTACAATTTAATGTTGGTCTGCCTCTATACCACAATTAAAGCATAAAAACATCGAAACAGATCACTTGTAATCTGTCAATCAAACCACGTGATGTAAACAATTAGCCATGTTTCGTGAATCGAGGCGCAGCGTGCTATTCAGTATGAGTGAATTTAGGCGACGGCTATGTCTAATAAGCGTTAAAAATACATAAATTTGTGTTTATAATATCATAATAAACAAACCATTTGATCAGATTTACGCGACGGTATTGTGTACTAAACGTAAAAAAAATCGCGTTTATTAATATCCTAATAAACAGTCCATTTGATAAGATTTATGGCCAAAGGACGACACGTGAACACAATACAACAGTACACTTAGGTCAAATATGTATGCTTGCTATAGAGACCAGTGAGCGTGTTGAACCAACTATGTCATTTCCGGTTTTAAAAAAAAATATAGCTCACAAAATTTTTTTTTGCTCTTGTTACAGATGGGATTATTTATCAATATATATCTAAGATTTATGGAAACCTTTTGAAAATCGTTGTTCTTCCCCTGTAATATCTCCTCCGACATCACTGTTTTATGTTTCTTGTATCAGGTTTATTCCCAGAATTTAAATACATCATCAAATATTTACATTCATCTATAACAACATGTATTTCGTCAGTTGGTTAAAAGTGTTAACCAGCGGCTGCCAGGCAGGATACGCCCACATACAAGAGGTTGATAGAGAACAAGCTAAAAGAAAGTGATTTCTCCTACAATCAAGGGTCATAATTCATGAAGTTACAATTGGATATGCACAAATATTGAAGGAACCAAAATCTTTGGGTTATAAACATGAATTTAAAGTTTCATCAAAATCAAATTAAAATTGTGACCTCTAAAGGGTCCACAACCTTGATATACCATATTTTTACACTATTTGTGTACAAACCGCGGGCCATTTTGTCCGGCAATTTTGGTCCGATTTTCACGAAATTCGAACTCGAACACATTATAATTGTGACCTCCAGAGGGACTACAAGCTAACGAGGGCGATGTTTCCTACAACCAGGGGTCATAGTTCATGAAGTTAAGTTCCGATCTACGCAAATATCGACAGGAACCATAGATTTATACCATAGATTTATTCTATCAACATAATCAAAGGCCTTTCTATAATCTATAAAGGATGCATAAATTTGTTTTTTCTTAGATTAATACAAATCAATTAGGCATTTGAGTGTGAATATATGATCTAAAGTTGTGTACCCTTTACGAAATACCGCCCTCTCTTGCTTCGTTCTCTCACGCACGCACATACACACGAACCCACACACCAAGACACACGGCGACAGAAACACCCAGGGGGGTTGGGATGGCCTAGTGGTCTAGAGTGCCGCGCTTCGAACTCTAGCTGGCCAGTAACCTCTACTTGCGGCTGTAGTTTCGAGCCCTGGTATGAGCGTATGTGACATGGAGATAGGGGCGCCTTCTCAACCTCGTGGGTTTTCCTCCGGGCACTCCGGTTTCCCCCCACTGCTAAAGACCCCTACGCGCAAGCGAATTATTGAAATCAAAATTTAAAAAAACATACGTTAGTCCCAAAATAACCTAGTTTGTGTCGAGTGGACGTTAAACTCCATTTCTATTGGCTGAAACAGCCACTCTCTGTCATATCTCTTTATCTCTCTTTCACACACGCCCACGCACATACTCCCCCACCCTCAATCTCGGTCTCTCCCTTTCTTTCTCTCTCTCTCTCTCTCTCTCTCTCTCACACACACTCTCTATCTCCCTGTTTCTGTATCCCCTTCTCATTACAGACTTTAACAACGGTACAAATAATATATTTTTATGTTGTTTCGTTTCAAAATGTGTATATATTTCCTCACGGTTCTTTTTGTTAATTTGTATACCAATCTTACTCTTTTTGTCCCTCAAAAATGGCAATAGAACGCTCCGTTACTCACGTAATTGTCTTTATCTTTAGGTGTATTTATTATCTATTTGAACTCCTTTCTTGACCTGAAACACGTAACTTATCATATTCTTGAAATATCACAAGAAAATTATATACGCAATAATTTAGTGTTTTACAGTAGCTGTGTGTTAAATGATCATATCGTTAGTTTTGAATACTATTTTGGGGGGCTTTTAAGACATCCCGTTGACAAATATTATCTAAAATATTAAATCATTTGAATTTCCATTAATTTAAAAACAAAAACAAAAAAATGGTCACGAAATACAGTATTTGAGTGTTAGAATCCATGTGAATAATACCACTCTGGCTGGCTTGACAGGTCCAGAAAAAAATAGCCCTATTCCAAATACTAGATGTTTTAGTGTTCTACCTGTTGTGTCAATTATCCGCTACATCCTATTCGTACAGAATTTAATCCAGTATTTGATAGCATTGTTGCTGTTGATTACAAGTGAAAACTTTGAATCTTTTGACCCAGTCAGTGAACATGATCTTAAGTGTATTATTGAAAAGTCTTCCCACATCATGTGGTTTGGATCCCATTCCAACCAATCTTCTGCTTCAAGTGTTGGATGTTCTTCTTCCGGCTCAGGGCAAGAACTTTATCGTTGTAAGTGAGAGGGATATTCGGTCTCCCGTCCGATCAGGCAGGTTTCCCCCGAGTTCTTCGGTTTCTTCCTGCAGTAATGATCGAAATCATTCGCACGATCTGTGCCAAGGGGCAAATTGGAAAAAGGCCTAAGGCCTAATTTGCTACCCTTGTAAAATGACGTGATTATTATTATATTAGTCTGAAGAATGGTTCTGTAAACATGCTCTAATTAAACAACTTTTAAAGAGATCAACATTGGATACTGAAGTCCGAAAAAAATACCGACCAGTTTTAAAATTTACCCTTTTTCTCCAATTTTTTTTGGTAAAATTGCAACTTGTGAATTTCCTGGAACGAGGCAATCTATGGGATAAATTCAAGTCTGCACACCGAGTAGCACACAACACAGAAACTGCTCTCAGTTGTGTATTAGAAGCAGCTAAGCGATCTGTTGACAATGGTGACGTGTCAATATTGGTGCTACTTGATTTATCAGCAGCCTTTGACACAATTGAACACATAGCTTCTGCATCGTCTTGAGGCAGGTAATGGAATCAGTTCAGTTGCCATAAATTGGTTCTCGTCATATTTGTCTGGAAGGTCACAAGCTTTAGTAATCGGAAAAGCTGTCTCAAATTCGGTGACTTTAACATGTGGTGTGCCTCAAGGGTCCTTCCTTGGACCAATACTGTTTTGCCTCTACACTAAACCCCTTGTGGAGCTATTGAATCGGCATCTGGTTTCCCATCACTGCTATGCTGACGACACGCAGCTCATCGACAGCTTCTCCCCATCATATACATGTCTAAATGGATGGATCAAAATATGCAGAAATTAAATGCTGAAAAGACTAAGCTGTGTTCTCACATATCGCCAGCTCTAATTGCTCTACACTGGCTTAGAATTCAGGAACGGATAGAATTTAAAGTGCTCCCCTTAACATTTCAAACAGTGTCAAAAATGGCTCCAACATACCTACAGGATATTGTTTATCCATATGTTCAATCAAGGTCCCTTCGCTATACTGATCATGTCTACTTGAGACGCCTAAATTCAAATTGAAAACATTTGGAATTCATTGCCCCTAAAACTAAAGTCTGCTGAAACACTAGCTTCATTTAAATGAAACCTAAAGACACATCTTTTAACACGTTATATTTAAAATAGGACATTGTCATTTGCGTTTTGTGTTGTAGTGTGCTTGGTGTGTGGTCAGTGCTTAGAGCATTTCCCTATTGTGATGTGGATTTTAGCGCATTATAAGACTCCTTTTATTATTATTATTATTATTATTATTATTTATTATTATATAGTATACATTCTAGGACATGACGTATACATATTTCTTCTAGTGGGGTAGTATAAAGAGTAAATAAGACAGGTCCCAAAACTGCCCCTTGTGGTACGCCAAAAAATAATTTCGATGATTCAGAAGTGTTTGATCAGCACACAACAGTTTGTCTTCGGCCTGTGAGGTAAGACCTAAACCAGTTCAAGGCAGTGCCAGTTACCCCAAAACGACACTCTAGGCGTTTTAACAGTGCCGTGTGATCTAACGTATCAAATGCGACTCAGAGATCAAGCATCACTAACAGAACATTTTTTTTGGAATTGAGTGCAGTCATTATATCATAATGTAATTGAACTAAAGCAGTCTCTGTACTATGATGCGGTCTATATGCAGACTGATATGTACCAAGCATATTATTTACTGAGAGATAGGCACTTAACTGATTGACAAAGATATATTTTAGTGTCTTGGACAGGAATCCAAGATTGACACAGGCCTGTAGTTTTTCAGCTCATTTGGATCCAATCCTGCTTTCTTTAGTAAAGGTTTTACTATTGCACACTCGAATGCCTGCGGCACAATTCCAGACTTTAGAGATGAATTAAACAGACTTACAAGAGATGGTGCCAATTGATTCAGGCTGTCTTTTAGTTGTTGCGTCGGTAATGGATCAAGGGAGCAGGACTTGGAAGGTGAGCTTCGAATAATTTGTATTATATCCTTGGTATTTACAGGTTGAAATTGGCTAAAAGTCTGATCACAACCACAGGGCCCGATTCCTAGAAAATTCTTAAGCACGCTCTTGTGCTTAGATTTTAGTCGACCACTTATTTGGTGTTCCCAGAAAATTCTTAAAAACGGTCTTGTGCTTTGATTTTAAGTAGACTTCATTGTAAGCACAAGAACGTTATTATGCGTTCCAAGAAAAAACTTGAGCACAACTTCGCTCTTAAACATAGCCAATCTAAGCACAAGTCCCAAGCAAGGTATAGGGCTTGCTTACCAACCTTAAGTCTGTTTCTGCGTCAAAAGATGGCTGACCGTAGAGTTATTCGACGGCATTTCTGACACCATTTAATACCAAAGAGACAATTACAAGACAGAGAAACACCTTCTCCAAAAGAAATGGAGAATGCTATAGAAAATTTGGCATCTAGGGCCTTATAGGCCTACCCTGAAACCAATTTTGTTTTGCCAATTAGTAAACAATAGGCTACAAACACACAGGCTAAGTTTTTTTTATCTTTTGGCACATTTTATAATTATGTGTATAGGGGTCATTTCAAATGCATCTAAATCAACCACAATGAAGCAGACGACAAATTTATGACGTAATTCGCATACCAAAGCCAAAGTTATTTTTATGATGTTAAGGGCATCGTAGTCTCAGTGTATGGAAAGCATAAGCAGTCACAATGTGCTTAGACTTATACTTGACCTGTGCTTACGTAAGAATGGTCTTGAGAATTTTCTAGGGACGGTATTTTTATAAGATTCTTGCGTAAGTAAAAGTGAAGCATGACTTTGTGCGTACTTTAATAGTAAATGCAGGGGGACTACACTACACGCAAAACCAAAAAAGTATACAAGATAAACCTGCGGACAGGGCATAAAATAAACATTGGCAAAACTAAACAATTATCAAATCAAGTGAATGGATCCGGGGGCCAGCCGTAAGCGTCCACTGCGCTGTACAGTCCCGGGCCTGTTTTGATACAGTCTTCACTAAAATGATTCACAAAAAAGACGTAACAAAAAAATGCGACCGATCTTGTCTGTGGTCGTCTCTTCAATGGCGATAGTCAGCCAGTTGACGTCAGGTGTTAGAACGTCAAATAAATTTTATTAATAAGGGCGATAATCCGTACAGAAACTCGGAAAACGCTAAATTAATAAATGTAGTGAGCAAACAGGAGCACAGCCCGACAACGAGAACATTCTGCAGTACGAAGGGCTAAAACTATAATCTAATATTAAATGCAGGGGGAATGCACTACACGCAAAACCAAAAAAGTAAATTTTCTAGGAACCGGGCCCTGGTTGATATACAAAATACAGGCTTATTCCCTTGTCTCAAACGTCTGACTTTTTCAATGAAAAGGATTGATGAACAGGCTAGGCCTATATTACCTCTCTTTTATAGAACAGAAATTATATACAGAAAAGACTAGAAAACCAAATTATGATTAAATCAATCTGAATAACCAAAAAGGGTTATGTACAATTTCAGGTTGCCATATTCATAATTTAAGCGTCTGGGTAAAAATTTAAATTGAACCTTCCGGGGATGTCTAGAAATCTGTGGACTTGTTTATAGATACTACTTGGAACAATAATATCGTCAGAGCCCTTGAATAATGTGTGTATTGAAATAAGGTTTTCGGTATTGAATGTTTACGTGTAGCGGAATGTAGAAGACAGAATTAAAGGTAATTTGCTGCATCTTCAAATAAAACAAAACCAAGTACGAACAACTTATGACCATTTAAGTCACTACGGGAAAGGCGAAGTCAACAATGTAAAATCTGTTTTTGATGACGCTTGTTTGCCAACTTGTTTAAACGTTTGAATATATTTAAAAGAACGGGAAATTAGTCTTACTATAGTATTTAAAGAGATGGGGTTCAGCATGATTGGACTAATTCCGACCTGCTATCCATTGGCAACAAAATTGTACGCTTCGACAGTTTCATGTAAGTTTTCAGCCTTTATTATTTTATTTGTGGACTGTTATCCCAATGCTTTAGCCAGTTCTTGTTCAAACAATTGTAGTTCGCACTCACATCCGTGACAAAATATCCTACAAAACTATGACGATGATGTCTAGCATAAGATGTATAGGGGGGGGGGGGGCTGGTGTGGCCTAGTGGTCTAGGGTGCCGCGTTTCAATTTCTAGCTGGCCGGCCACCTCCCTGCTTGCGGCTGTGGTTTCGAGCCCTGGTGTGAGCGTATGCTGCATGTAGATAGGGTCGCCCTCTCAACCTGGTGTGTTTCCTCAGGGCACTACGGTTTCCTCCCGCTGCTAAAGACCCCTACGCGCAAGCGAATTATTGAATTAAAATTACACCATATGTTAGTCCCGAAATGACCTAGTTGTGTTGAGTGGACGTTAAACCCCATTTATCTCTCTCACTCTCATTTTCTCTTTCTCTTTCTCTCGTTATGTATAGGCCTACTGTTCTGACGTGTTGTCAACAAAATTGTTAACTTTGGCATACTAATTAGGCCTATACTTCAACTGCCTTTTTGGACCCCATCATTGTATTTTCAAACGATTTCTTGTGACTAATGACTTATTATTAGGTAAATCATGCTAACCCGACTTTGACCAAAGCGTGATTAAAAGAAAACCCACCTGATTAAGTAAAATTGGTGATTGAAGCTGGCCTCGCTCTCGCTACATTTGACAGCGTGGAGAAAATAGGTTATCTCCCTTGCATCATAATAACTAGATTATTTTAAGATAACTCAAACTAAGTTCAATTACTGGTTTTAATAAGAATAACCCTAGCCTATAATTATTAATCCCGTACAATGTTAGTTATTCCATTAATTATTGTTTGAATTGTAAAGCTTCCACCGTCATCAATAAATCCACTTGCAGGATTACAGAGTGTCTTCCAGTCAATAATATCAGTACAGCAGACAGGCCTACCACGAGGTTTAACAGTCTCATTACATTGTTTAACTACAGATTGTCTATCATCTCTTTTATTTATAACTTTATATGTGACGTCAACATTACATGACGTAATACATTTATCTTCTACGTCATCCGAGATTAATTTAACACGTAATGCTGATGATGAGATGTTACACGCACGTGTACTCCATGTAAAACCGGAAACCACATGTTGTTTACCACAATACCAAACTCCTTCACACCAATCCCTTACTGCATCCACATCAAATATATCTTCAAACATATTTCTGATGACAACTTACAAAGTTTTATCTATCCCTGCTACTTGAAATGTTGAATAAAATAAAAAACCAAATACGAACAATCAAAACCATAAGACATGCAGAATTCGAAGTCCTAAAAACGTTATAGGCAAAATAGTGTTTTCAAGCAAAATAGTGTAATCAGCAAATGGACTGCTCCTTGTGTACAAAATACACGACAAACAGTGGTAACAGGTGTCCGGAAGAGTATCTTCAATTTTCTACAACAACTTTCATTTCCTCCTGTCGAACTTTAGGTAATCTTTGTAAACTTCAATGAATATTTAATGCTGTCTGAACCCTTCGATTGTGAGCACCTTACCTAATAATCTTATTCAAAACTTGCCTATATATCTGACATCGAATCCCCACGTGATTTCAAAATTTATCTGTTAATCCGTCACAAACACTATCCAAGAGATATTAGAAATATCTTCCTATCACACTAGATCTATATTTAGAATATTATCAACAGATCACGTGTTATCTATATTTAGAATATTATCAACAGGTCACGTGTTATCTATATTTAGAATATTATCAACAGATCACGTGTTATCAATATTTAAAATATTGTTTTGATTTTGTCATGTATAACACAAGTGTCCGTCTGAGCACCTGGGACTACTTTCACCTTCCTATGGAGCCTCGTACTACCAGCTGGATGTGACTTGTAAATTCTCAGCGATATCACCTTGAATGGAACCAGACATTTAGCCTGATTCGTCACAGCTTAGATTTAAACTGTACCATTACGTCATATACCTTTAGCATGCATCAGTGAATGTTGTGATATTTTTTAAAAGAAAAAAATCTTTACATTCTCGACCTGGGTCCCACAAAACACATACGCCCACGTTGAACAAATTTCCACATAAAAGATCCCGTGGCAGTTGGAATTCGATATAAGAGTAGAATGTAGCGCCGCTGCCCGGCCAAAATTTCCCTCATAGCACACTGTATGGCGTATGTCCGTCTTCAATTAGCCCAGGTTAGGTGCATAATAGTAGGACGTTAAACCCCATTTCATTCCTTCATTCACGAATTTCCACACAAGGTTTCTTGGTGCCGTTGTGTTTCGTAAGACCATCCTCTACCCAGAATTCTCTGATTCTCAGGTCCGCGAAAGGGCCTAATTTACAAATTCAAAATGGCCGCCAAATATACAGTCAGAATATTAGGAGTTCACCTTAAAAAAAAAACGGGGGTATTTGGCTGAATGGTTAAAGTGAGCGCGCTGTATTATAAAGCCTGTCTTTAAGTCAACTGGCGTGGTATCGAATCCCCGGTTGTACGTGGTATCGAATCCTCGGTTTCCTCCCAATTAAACCATGTGTTAGTGCTTACGTAAGGCTTTTCAAACCATGTTACTATGTAGTTGAATTTTTCCAATTTTTAAAATTAGGTGTGTTAAGATGAAATGTTTTAGCAAGATGGCGACAGGCAGGTAGACGCAGTTATCGGAGCTCTCATAAAATAAGTATATCTACATAAATGTACAATTCCGTGTAATATCAAACATAATTGTTGACAAGAGTAAGTTTATCTGCTGATCGAGATAGGAAATCTGTTTTCCTGGGTTGTAAAAAACAAACTGGTTTCGACTCTGTGTGAAAAAACAACACCAAAACATAATACAATTATCACTGCTGTGACGTCACTTTATTTCCACTTAATTTTGAGCTGTACCACTAGTTTCACCAGTCAACGGAAATTTTGCCAACAACGACATATACTGTTATACTGCAGTCGGATCTCTTCAATCATTCTGGTAAGAAAGAAAATATTATTTTAAAATCACTGTTTACAAAATGTCAACAACAATGGCCGACCACAACACTAGCACGGACCCACCATCATCCCAAGCTGCTGCCTACAAGGCCAGAAACAAGAGAATGAATAGTCAGTCTCCCTTAGACCTCCAAAAGGAATATATGTCATATGAGGCAACTGCGGGAGAATTACTTAAAAGAACAAAACAAGTCGACCTATCATCATTCTTCAAAAACCAACCAGTAACTGAAGACAGTAACATAGAGAGTATAGACACCCTCACCTGTACTCCCCCTCCGCCAGACCCCTTCAATAACGACATGCCTCAATCAGAGGAACCAACTCAAACTTTCCCTGAAAATATCATCAGTGATTGTCTAGAAAAATCCATATCTGGTTTATCAGACAAAATTGCACAGGCTTTTGCCCTTCCCCAAATTCAAAATATGTTGTCTGCTATTATACAGGATATTCTGTGCCAACAGCTTAAAATTATTGTTGATCCCCTAAAAAAGGAAATCAACAAACTAAAGGATGACCTTGCAGCCACAACAATTCAACTCCATTATGAAATAAAAGAAAAGTGTGATGACTTAGAGCAATATGGAAGAAGAAATTGCATAAGGATTGGAGGGATAACAGAAAAACCTGGTGAAAATGTCGAACAACTAACCTTACAAGTCTTGGAAAATGTCATTGAAGATATAAGATCTGTCGATATTGAAAACTGCCACAGAGTAGGTCCAAAATCATCAACTTTACCCCGACAAATCATAGTAAGGCTAAGCTCCTACAAAACCAAAAAAAGAATTATGATAAACAAAAAGGTGGTAAACCAAGCTCCAGGAAACATCTATATTAATGAAGACCTAACAAAACACAGAGCATATATGTTTAAACAAGCCAGAAAATCATTCAAAGACAAACATATCAAGGGATGCTGGACTATTGATGGTAAGCTTTTCATCTGCCTACTCCCAGATAATGAAGAAGACCGAGACAAGATAATGGTCATAAGAAGATTAATAGACTTACCTGGATATGTACCGTCAGCAAGTGAACTTCGAGAGTATGAACTTGGCATTATCAACTAATTATCTTCACCAGTAACCATTATATCCTTTAATAAAAGACATTATAAATATTATAAATATAAATATGAACAAAGATGTAAATAACCCATTGTAGCACTTAAAGCATTATCTATTTAGTATGAGTAGGTACTGTAAAACCTATTACCCAGTATCATAACATTGTGGCCAATAAACAATACCATGAATTCAGGTTCTGCAAATCCTACTGACCTTAACACAGGTAATTTGCTAAATGAGCTAATGACTATTGCAAAATCTAGCTTATGACTTTGTAGACTGGACAACAAAATTAGTTTCGATGGGTCTGAAATAATAGTCATTAACTTCTTAAGATCCTATACTGATATGAATTGTCTCATTCTGTAGTTTCTGACTGTAATAATCATAACATTGATATCTATATTTTCTGAATCAGATATTCTCAAATTGTGTGTACTAAATATTGATTGTAAAAGATAAGTGTTAATATCAGTTAAGACTACTTTACCTTCTAAACTACCTGTATTGATATATATGCATAAGTTAAAAACATATTATGTTAAAACAACCTAATAATAATAAATATTGATATCAGCCCTTGTAATCAAATAGGGTAAAAAGTTTGTACTTTGCCCTGATCAAACATGATAAATATATCACTGATTTTAGTTGAAAGCTGCACTGGCACTATGTTTTTACACTATAAGTGTAATTCTGGGACATGTTTTCTTTCCACAATGAAAAAGGGGGAAACAATCCAGCATCATAAAGTATATGCCACCTAAGAACACATTGAATAAGAACGTACTTCTAATTAATAAAATATTTTCTAACCTGTTAGATTTCAAATGCTGTTAATGATCCAATGTCTAATTATACAAGATCTTGTGTCAACTGTCCCTCTATTAGAGCCATTAAACACAAATAAAATTTGATATGAGGGCCAAAGGAGAAAAATGGTATGTAGGCTCAAGTTCCTACCATTTAAGAAACTGCAGAGGTCCATCACATTAATTGTAAGACTCCCACCCTTCTCTGTAAATTCGGTGGTCTAGCAAGCAAAGGCCTAATAGTTCAAGTAAGTTCAAAAAATTGCATTTTCCAAGAATCTATTTTAAATGCATTCTTTCAGAACTCCACACTAAAAGCAAGACCACAAACCTACTGCGACCATTCTCTGGCTTAGTTAGCTAGGACCCACAAACCATGTTATTCCACTGTGACCCTGCTCAAGTCTATGTCCGAACTGGTATTTACACACATTCTAATACTTCCTACATGTATGGACCTTCCAATGTGTATGCTCTTTATCACTGTAATAATATTCCAATATGTATGACCTTTACCACTATAGAAGCATATCAATATATATATATATATATTATCAATATATAATAGCAATATAGAAATATGTATGTACTTCATAAGTATACTAAATATATCAAATAGGCATGTTCCTGATAAACTCACATAGTAATTAAACAATATATGTGTTTTAATCAATACAGCCACAAATGAATATATATGCACTTTATCAATAAATTAATGAATATATATGCACTTTATCAAAAAATTAATGAATATGTAAAGTAATTTTTAAATATATGCATGTACCTGATCAACATATAGCAATGTAACCAAAATATATGTACTTAAGTGATATAATAGCTCACAATTTATGTCACTATTAACCCCCTAAGGAAGTGGAAATGCAAAGCATGTATAATGAGTGTATTACATTCAATTATGTATAACTTATGAGGCTGATGAAATGGACTCATCAATGTTTTTATATGTTGGAGGCAAAACATGCACTTTCTGCAGACAACCCCCATTCCCACCCAATTTTTTTTTTAAATTAGGGTATTACGAATTAAATACATTTTCGAAACTAAAGCATAGTAATGGTACTACTAAATGTGGATAATAATATTATAAAATCAGTACTTACCAATGCATATAATAAAAGTAAACCTTGAGCATCAAAACTAAAAGCATCTTTATAATATATACACACTATTTATCTGAAAATGAATACCAATAATAGATATGAAAATATCAGTAAATGAAAGGTCAGAATTTAGTACGCATTTGGACAAGGTTCTCCATGGACCTTAGCTAAACAACAACAATAATATAATAGTCCTTATATAATACTATTATAGAGTAATGATCAACCAGATATATCACATAATGGCGAATGGGGCTTATCGCAGAACTAATAACATATCATGTATCTATATTTCTATTAGCCCTGGTAATATTGCCATACTGATCATATGTAACTACAGAAAAATTGCAATATAAATAACTGTTATCTACTCACCAATTCTAACGGCGTGGTCATGAAATCCTCCGTGACATGATCGTCTGATTACGCGCGGCTGCACGTGATAGTCTCGATTGGTAGACCCTTCTGTTGTGAGTGCAAAGGTGTCGCAGATGTCCAGTCTCCCCTTTCCATGTATTATCATCCGCTTATGTTACAGCTCCACTTTTAACCCAGACTTTACTTGCTACATTTTGTAGATATAGATATAAACTACTATATGTAATTTTAAAACATAAACTGCTCCGATATCATGATGTTTGCAAACATGCCCACAGCCTTATTGTTTCATGTTTACAAGAAATGTACATATTCATTAATATTATACCGTTCTGTTATAATCGATCCGTAACTTGTAAATATGTATATAGATGTGATTACCCATATTATTGTAAATATTTATATTATTTTCTAAAGTATGTAAATTCTCAAAATTATTTTCATTGTACATCATCAAGTAATTATGTTTATGTGTGTTTTTCTATTATTGATAGTTTTGCGTGTTGTTTGTTATTTTTTCATTATGTCCCAAATATTATATTCATGACCCTCTTAGTCTCTGGTGATATCGAAAGCAATCCTGGCCCTCCCCGCAAGTTGTCCATCGTCCATCTGAATATAAGGAGCCTCCGTCACAAAGTTGATATTTTAGCAGCTGAACTCTCCCAAAAATTTGACATTATTCTCTTAACCGAGTCATGGCTTGACAAATCAGTAGACACAAGTACACTATTACTAAATTCTTTCCACGCACCTATAAGGAATGACAGGACGTACGGACAGGGTGGTGGTATTGTCGCTTACATACGGGACACACTTTCTGTGAAAAGAAGACCTGACCTGGAAGTCGACGGTACAGAGTGCATATGGTTACAATTAAATACCCCAAATAAATCTATTTTAATAGGTACCTTTTATAGACCTCCAAGTTCCACTGCCGAACAAAACAATAAAATTTTTGATTCAATTGCTAAGTCAGTATGTGATAATGTCGATAACTGTTTTATATTTGGCGATTTTAATATCGATTTCATGACCTCAGCGCAATCATTTTTACATAATGCAATGGTACTTTTTGATCTTTATCAAGTAATTCAAACCCCAACGCGATTCGGAAACTACGGTAATAACTCACTTTTAGATTTAATTTTAACTAACTGTCCAAACTATATAAAAGAATCAGGCTGTCTAGATAATTTTTGTAGTGATCATTGCCCTGTGTACTGCCGACTTTCGTTTAAAAATCCAAAACTAACATGCTACAGACGAGTTATTTGGCACTATAATAATATTAACACCGAGGAACTGCGACGGGACGTTACTGACACGGACTGGGAAAGCTTAATTAACATCGACTCAACTAACACAGCTTGTGTTAACTTCACAAGTGAGCTGACAAGGCTAGCTAAAAAACACATTCCTAATAAAACAGTAATTATCAGACCCAAAGACCAACCATGGATGAATAATGCAATTCGCAAGTTGAGTAGAAAGAAAAATAAAATACATCAAAAGGCGGTTAAAAGAAATTTAGAATCAGATTGGCATAAATTTAGAACTATTAGAAATGAATATATAAACCTAATTAGAAATTGCAAAAAGGAATACTTTGAGAAAATTGATAACAAAATCAACAATTGCAATAACTTTGGAAGTAAAAACTGGTGGGGCCTTGTCAACTCATTTATGAAAAAGAACCGTGCTGGCACTAGCAATGAATTACCTCCCCTTTCAGTAAACGGCACTACATATCACACACCATCCGACAAATGTAACTGCCTTAACGATTTCTTTATAAGACAATCTAGCATAGATAGCCACAATGCACCACTCCCTGCACTAGAAAGAATACCCAACTCTCTAACTAACATAATCCTTAGCCAGAAGGAAGTTGAAGACATCATATCTACCATTGACTCCTCGAAAGCCAATGGACCCGATGAGATCAGCGGAAAGCTAATAAAATTAATAACCAAAGAAATATCTGGACCTCTATGTAAATTATTTAACCACTCCCTCGATTCGAAAATAGTACCAAATATCTGGAAATTTGCCAATGTAACTGCCATATTAAAAAAAGGCGACCCATCAGACTGCGGAAATTATAGGCCCATATCACTACTTAGTATCTTAGTTAAAATATTCGAAAAATGCATTTATAAAAATGTCTTCAACTTCCTAAGGGAGAATTCTGTTCTAACTAACCTCCAGAGCGGCTTTTTGCATGGGGATTCTAGTGTTTATCAACTTGCCGATATTGCACACTACTTTTGTCAAGCTATCGACCAGGGATTCTACACGAGAGCAGTGTTCTGTGACATAAGTAAAGCTTTTGACAGGGTCTGGCATGCTGGACTCTGTCACAAGCTTGAAGCTGCGGGGATACGGGGAGACATCCTTCAATGGTTTCATAACTATTTAGAGGGAAGAACACAGTCTGTTGTCACTGGGGGTGTCTCCTCCTCCCCCAAAACCATTCCCTCGGGCGTGCCACAGGGCTCTGTACTCGGTCCTCTCCTTTTTCTCATTTATATAAATGATATCGTTAATAACATCACATCAAATGTTCGACTCTTCGCTGACGACACTTCCCTTTACCTTAAAATTGATGAACCTACTGAATGCGCAAATATCCTTAACGATGACCTAGATAAAATTAACTCATGGGCTAAATCATGGCTGGTATCCTTCAACCCACTAAAGACCGAAACACTAGCACTGACAACCAAACAAAATCCTATTTTACCTACCCTTAATCTAAATAGTGTTCCTATCAAGGAGGTCCCACATCACAAACACTTAGGTCTGACTTTTCAACAAAATTGCAAATGGAACAAACATATCAACGACATTATCGTAAAAACAAGCAAATCTATCAATTGTCTAAGATCCCTTAAATACAGACTCACCCGTAAATCATTACAAACAATCTATACCTCCTTCATCCTACCTCATTTTGATTATTGTGACGTCATCTGGGACAACTGCACGGACAAACTAGCTAACAAATTAGAGCACCTCCAACTTGATGCACTTAGGTCCATATGTGGGGCTGTAAGGGGTACCAGCCATAGACTGCTATATAAAGAAACCGGTTTTATAACGCTAAAAGAGAGACGCAGAAGACATAAACTCAAACTCATTTATAAAATTATAAACGGCCTTTCTCCATCTTATCTTCATGATTTAATCTTGACAAAAAGCGCACATTATAATCTCCGAAACGCATGCCTACCTGAATATAAATGTAAAACAAATATTTTCTATAATTCTTTCATACCATCATCAATTAGAGAATGGAACAAATTAAGTGCAGACATAAAAAACTCATTATCTCTAAATATTTTTAATTCGAAACTTATGGCTCAAGATTCAACACCACCAAAACTCTTTTCATTTGGAACCCGCACAAACCAAATTATTCATTCTAAACTGCGCCTCTCTTGCAGCAATCTAAACGGCCATAAATTTTTACGCCACATTTCTGACAATCCATCATGTAAATGTGGACACCAATTTGAAGACACTGAACATTTCTTATTGAATTGCTCCTTATATTCAGATGCCCGAAATAAAACAATAAATAACCTATCGACTATTAATCGAAACACTACTGTTTTATTGTACGGAATTGACCATGTGGAAGACTCACTCAACATTTTTAAAACAGTCCATTCGTTCTTCGAAATCACCAGACGTTTCCAGGGACAACTATAAACACCCATTGTAAATATATTTTCACTAAAATCATACTTGCACGTGTACATTGATTATTAATTTCTAAAATGTAAATACATGTATCTTTATCTGACAGGGAGAGGGGTTTAATATAGGCTATGCCTGTTCCCCAATCCCTATTCAGGTACAAATCTGAATAAAATATTGCTTATAAAAAAAAAAAAAAAGATGAAATGTTTATCATTTTTTAATTGAAATATTGTAAAATAGTACAAATAGCTGACCAGAATAAAGATTGGAACATATTATTCAGTTACAACAAGAGTGGTATTGTCAGCATACAGTTTTTTGGAAGAAGTTAACTGGTAGAAATTTATATGAAAAAAAAATCACTTTAGCTCGTTAACATTGCTGTCTCGAGTCCAGCGGGACCCCCCCCCTCTCTTGTTAGCGATACAGGACAGAGAGTTCGCAAGGGACAACGTATAGAAACCTTGACAATTGGAATTCGAAATAAGAAGGGTCCCAGATAGACGCTGTCCGGGGAAAATTTCCCGCAAAACAGACTATATGGTATATACCCGTCTTCAGTAGTCTGGTCTGTGTATAATAATTGGGTGTTAAAATCCAATTCCAAAGAATGGCGTCGGATATGAAAAAACCGAGCCCGAACCGAGCCCTAACCGAGGAGTTGGAATTGGATGAGGTCCAGTCCACACTTCTCACGATATTTGGAGTTGGATGAGGTCCACACTTCTTACGATATTTGGAGTTGGATGAGGTCCACACTTCTCACGATATTTGGATAAGGTCCACACTTCTCACGATATTTGGAGTTGGATGAGGTCCACAATTCACACGATATTTGGAGTTGGTTGAGGTCCACACGTCTCACGATATTTGGAGTTGGATGAGGTCCACAATTCACACGATATTTGGAGTTGGTTGAGGTCCACACGTCTCACGATATTTGGAGTTGGATAAGGTCCACACTTCTCACGATATTTGGAGTTGGATGAGGTCCACACTTCTCACGATATTTGGAGTTGGACGAGGTCCACACTTCTCACGATATTTGGAGTTGGATGAGGTCCACACTTCTCACGATATTTGGAATGGGAGGATAAAGTCGAGTCAGCATCAAAGTCACTTACACAACAGTGCAATGAAAATTCTTAACGTCTACTTTGTCTTCCATCAAGGTTGATATCGCGCTCTCTCTCTCTCTCTCCCTCTCTCTCTCTCTCTATCTTTCTCTCTATCTAACACAAGACAATTCCATGTTGCAATCCGTGTAACTTTAATTAGTGTTTGATAAAACAAAGGGGTTTAACAACTTTAACGTCTACGTTCATAAAAAAAAATAGATATCGCGGCGGACAATATGCCTAATATATTAGACATTGTCCGATGTCTCCGACTGAATAAAGGGCTATTCCATAGGGCATTCTTTCTCGTGGCTTTAATTGACGTAATGATAGTAAACTATTCAGCAGGTCATGGCGGTTTAACATTCATACATATTGATATCAACGGAGTGTTTGAATAGCTGAATGGTTAGCGTGCGCTTGCTGTATCATTTGGAATGGGGTTCAACGTCTTACGATTCTGCACCTAACCTGGGCTAATTGAAGACGGACATACGTCATACAGTGAGCTTTGAGGAAAATTTTGCGCGTGCAGCAACTAAATTCCAACTGCCAAGGGATATTTTACGTGCACGCCAATGTGTACACGGGACATCGGTTGTACGTGACAAGGAGTAGGGTCGCCTTTCGAGCCTCGTTGGTTTTCTCCGGGTCCTCCGGTTTCCTCCCACTGCTAATGACCCCTTACGCGCAAGCGAATTATTGAAATAAAATTAAACCATATGTTAGTCCCGAAATGACCTAGTTTGTGTAGAGTGGACGTTAAACCCCATTTCTCTGCCTCTCTCTATTTGTGTCTCTGTCTCCCTGCCTCTCTCTCTCTTTGTCTCTCTCTCTTTGTCTCTCTCTCTCCCTCTCTCTCTCTATTGATATCACCAACAATATGTCGAATATTATTGACAATGTCTCAAGTATGGCCGATCAATTATTGGCAATAACGACCCAATTGTTGGGCCCTATCTTTCACTTATCAACACCCCTGTCATTGGTCAATGGGAATCGGAAAGGCGGGACTATCAAAAAGCAGGACTTTGTCAAATCTCTTGTTTGTCTTGCACTTGAATCCCGAAAACAAAATGGCGTGCGTTGTCTTATCAGATGATTTTAAACTCCTCCACAATTCGAGCTAAAAGCTGTCGATTATCTGGTGATAGGTGCAGGTCAGGGAAACATCTCGCCGAGTTAGAGTTATCTCAGGAGTAAATTATTCTCTCGTTCGTTTGTTACCCGGGTTATATTGGAGTGATTGTTAAATCGTCCCGGACGACGACACACTACCTAGGTGATAGAACAGTCGTCTGTACTCCAGGTAGGAATTCATTATGGTAATTTATTTATACTATGAAATCAAATACATGTTAACACACTTTTATGGAATAACAATTACTATAACAACTACGACTTGTGAAATCTTGTTGAAACGTCGCAGTGAAATAAACCATAGTAATTGTTATTCCATAAAAGTGTGTTATTTGATTATGTTCCAATTACTTAATGCCATTCGAAGATTATACTATGAAAATAAATAATTCAAACGCATATACAAAATACGATTTGAGTTGGGGTTTCACATCTAATTATTAGGTTATTCTTTGTCATGGCAACGAATGGGTTTTGTCTAGCTTAATTAATAATTCTCTTAGTTGCAAAATAGAGCGAAAAACAAGGGGTTTATTTAAATTAATTTAAAAATATTATTTTCATAAAATAGAGTTTATAAAGTTTATAAATGATATGGAGAGAGAGGGGGAGAGAGAGGGAGAGAGAGGGAGAGCGAGAGAGAGAGAGAGAGAGAGAGAGAGAGAGAGAGAAATTGGGTTTATCGTCCACTCGACACAAACTATAGATGATTTCAGGAATAACATATGGTTTAAATTTTATTTCAATAATTCGCTTGTGCGTAGGGGTCTGTGGCAGTGGGAGGAAACTGGAGGTCCCGGAGTAAACCCACAGGCGGTCCCATTCTTATTTCCATTTTAAACTTTTAGGATGTCTTTAGAATAAAAGAATTTGAAATAATAATTGAATAATTTGAGGAGTTTATGGATTTTCAAGAGTAAATTAAAAGGATGTAAAAGCTTCAAGGTTTAAGGGTTGTCGTAGGGAATTCCCTTAAACATACATTATGTAAGATTAAGATGAAGAGCTAGTCATTCTTGCTATAATAGTTATATTAAAGATACATTATGTAACATTTATATAAAGAGCTAGTCATTCTTGCTATAATAGTTCGAAAGTAGATAATTTGAAAATTGTATTCAAATTACTCAAAGGCGAGCGAAGATATTAGCATTTGAAGGTTTGACAAGAAGTATGCAGAGGTTTCAAACACCGTACGGGTTGTTCGAAGCTAAGTCTCGCTCCTCCATTTATAGATTGAATCAAAATTTGGCTGTAACGTTCTATCGACTATGACCTGGATATGGTAAATAATGTCTAAATTATAATTTAGAAAACATTTCAGGCCCAAAGAAAGACCTATAATAGACAGATTTAGCTCTTGCATAATGTATGTTTAATCAAATTTAATTGAAATATTGAATTGCGAGATTGAATATCCTAGATAATTAATTTAATTGTAACAGGGTTAGGTAAAACATATGTCTTCAGTCCATATTAACCTTAATGTGGGGTCAATGCATCTCCATAACCTTGGTAGAGTTTATTTAAATAAAAGTCAAATCTTTATATATACATGTAGTTATAAAGCGGATTGAAATTTTAATTTTAAAATACATTACAGCTATTTTAATTTGAGACCATAGTGCTATTTACAAACAATGGTGTGTAATTACTCTGAAAATCCAATCTGAATATGAGCACTATTGGTATTTTGTGTCCACTTAACGTTCAACTATAGCTTATAAAAAATACAAAAAATATCATTGTTTTGTTTCTATTTCTGTACCTTTGATTGTTAAACGATAACTTAACTTTTAGGGCCACTACCAGGATCAAACACGATACCTCCTGACTAGCGATCTGTCGTCAGCGGCTCCCTCTCTATGATGACTGTAAATTAGTAAAGCCGGGTTTAAGTCCATGTTCAAGACCTGACTGGGACTCGTGTGCGTAGTAGGATATGCATCCAATGCAGCCTTAATGTTGTTAGAACGCATTGTAGCAATTCTCAAAACAATGATATTTTTTTGTATAGCATTACAATCAAGGGTCAATATTAACAAAGAAATAATTTCAGGGATGTCTGCGCAATCAAGCTGTCCTTCTAACCAATTTGTAAAAGGTGGATATTATACCCATCACCAAGATCCCCATGGGTACACACCATGGACGGAAGTTTTACAATGGCCAACAGAACCACAACATCATCGACAACCGTCTTCTGACCATCTGAATCAAAAGCATCATCGACACCCTCTACAAGATGACCTGCATCAACAGCATCCCCGACAACTTTCTCCGGGTGATTTGCATCCTCGACATTCTTCACAAGAACAGCCACGCCGGCAACTTTCACCAGATGACTTGCACGCTCCTTCTTCTCCACCTGATGGCCAATGTCAGGCACATCAGAATGCGGGGGAACAGACAGAAATCAGTCCAACCAGAACCAATTATGGTAAGTTTTCTTTGGCTTCAATATGAACCATAATTAAGAGAGAGAGAGAGAGAGGGGGAGAGAGAGAGAGAGAGGGGGGGGAGAGAGAGAGAACTGGGATTTAACGTCCAATCGACACAAACTAGGTCATTTCGGGACAATTATATGGTTTTAATTTTATTTCAATTATTCGTGCGCGCAGGGGTCTTTAGCAGTGGGGTGAAACCGGAGGACCCGTAGAAAACCCACGAGATTAGACAGACGACCCTACTCCTTGCCATGTCCAGCCGGGAACTCCAGATACTATAATAAAATATACATTATGGGAGATTAGATAAAGAGCTGGCATTTCTCACTATTATAGTCAAAATATATATAATGTAAAGGGAATTTGCTGAAAATTACAGTCAAACTGTTTCAGTCTGAACCGAGAATTTTCAAATTGAATTTGGACCTAGCCTCGGTCATTATTACTAAAGTCGGTAAGATAAAACCGTAGTCTCGATTACCCATTTTTTAATTTAATTATCAATGAGCGTTAAACAATGGATATGATTCCAATCCAGTAAATATCGCAAACTATAGATGACATCGAGAGTTGATCACGGTCTGGATAAGTTAATTAATGCCTAATTAATTACAAATTTAGGTAAATTTCAGGTCTGGAGAAAGACCTGTATAATTGGCCGATTTGGCTCTTGCGTAATGTACATGTATGTCTAATTAAATTAAAATTAGTTTCAGATTTCTTTGCGTGTTTTTTAAGGGTATTTTGGGGGTTCCCCTGGGGATTCCCCGGGCGCAACCCATCTTCTTGTTCTTGTTTTTGGGGCAGGGTCGTATGAAGGGTTTTAAAAGTGGGGGTGCAGCAAAGTGGGGTGGGGCGCCAATATAATTCCCAAGTTACTGATATTGATTATTATGAAGGGTATCGTGGAGCTGGGGGGGGGGCGCCATTTCTTGGGGAGCCTTAGTTATGACCCTGCTTGATGGCGAAGCTCTTCTATACAATGGGGGGGGGGGGGTGGCCTAGTGGTCCAGAGTGCCGCACTTCGACCTCTAGCTGACCGGTCACCTTTGGCTTGCGGCTGTGGTTTCGAGCCCTGGTGTGAGCGTATGTGGCATGGAGATAGGGGCGCCTTCTCAACCTCGTTGGTTTCCTCCGGGCACTCCGGTTTCCTCCCACTGATAAAGACCCCTATGCGAAAGCGAATTATTGAAATAAAAAATAAACCATATGTTAGTCCCGAAATGACCTGGTTGTGTTGAGTGGACGTTAAACCCCATTTCTCTCTCTCTCCCTCTCTCTCTCTCTCTCTCTCTCTATACAATCGGTGTTTGGTGATTGAATCATTTAACGCGTGTGCTGTAGATTATGAGGTCTGTCAATGCAATGAGTCAACTGGCGTGGTTTCAATTTCCAGCATTTGCGTGACAAGGAGTAAGAACGTCTGTTTAACCTCGGTTTATCCGGATCCCCCGCCCCCCCCCCCCCAACTGCTAAAGACACGCGCGTTCAATCGAAATATTGAAAAGGAATTGAAATAATTATATGTTCGTCCCGAAATGACTTACTTCGATTTTTAATATCACATTTCTTTGATGGTTGAAATGACGTGCTCTCGGTTCGGGGCCAATAGTACACCCGTGCTTGTTACAGAACATTGTAAAAACGGCTTTCTGTACTAATCAAGGACGGGGGGGGGGGGGGGGGTTCTGAGAAACTATAGCGTCTAGTCTTTAGGATGGTAAAAAAACAAAGATCCCGTAGAAATGGCTCGGTTCCTGATCGATAGTACGCCCATGCTTGTTACAAAACACTGTACAAGCCGTTGTCTGTACTAATCAAGATCGGAGGGCCTTAAAATAAGTAGCGTCTAGTCGTTCGGATGGTACAAAAAAACACAGAGATCCCGTGTACAGCTTGTTGTGCAAATAAAAACCCTCAATAGTTAAAATTAGAAATGGCCCAGTTAAGCCGTTTTCTGTACTAATTAAGATCGGAGGGGTCTGAGAAACTATAGCGTCTAGTCGTTGGCATGGGACAAAAAACAGAGGTCTCGTGTACATGTTGTTATGCAATTAAAAACCCTTAAAAGTTAAATGCCCCGTAGGTATTACCGTTGACAAGAATGTGAAACAGGGCTTGAACCAAAGTATAAAATAACCGTTGACTAATGTGAACTAAAGTCTAGAATGGCCGTTGGCTAATATGAACAGGTCTTGAGCTAAAGTATAGAATGACTTACTTCATTGAGTGCTAAGAGAGGGTTGAGAAGAATGGCCGTTGACTAATGTGAACAGATCTTGAGCTAAAGTATAAAACGGCCGTTGGCTAATGTGAACTTCTAGAAGGGCCGTTTGCTAATGTGAACAGGTCTTGAACTAAAGTATGGAATGACTAATTCTCATTAAATGATAAGTGTGTGTGAAATAGCTTTATTTAACGTCCGCTTCCACCGAAGTGATATCGCAGACTCGTTGAATGATAAGAGAGCAGTCGAGTCGTGCCCTAAGAAAGCTACTCGAGTACTCGACGTCACTCTTATCAAATCATTTATTTAATCCTGTTTACCTGCGAATTAACGTCTATCTTTAAAGTCAACATTTACCTGTGTGACGTTTGTATGATTTACCCGAGACGACTGAAACAAGGTGTTAATTAGCTAATTAACCTGTTGATGGCTAATTGATGTCTTTGTTTTAATCACACCTGTTCAATAAAATCATTTAATTACAAGTCAATATTGATTATCTGCGATATCAATTCAGTGGAAGCGGACGTAAAATAAAGCTATTTCACACACACAGACAATATTTATTGTCTGCGATATCATCCTAGGTGGAAGCGGACGTTAAACTCCAGATACGAACAAACGAACGGGTCAATATTTATTTCTAATATATTCCATGTATCAGGGGCCGGTTGCTCAAAGCTCTGTTATCTTTTAACGATCCGTTAACTTTAACGGAGGGAAAGATTGTTGCTGGAAATAAAGGCCTGGACATTCTGTGGTGCAAATTTTTCCCACAGATTCATGCTAATATAAAAATTAAAGTATTCTTCAGTGTTTTCTGTAGTAAATTTAACGGTAAGTTAACAAACAACACGTTACAAAGATATGTCCGTTAGAGTTTAGCGGATCGTTAAAATGACTTAGTTTTGAGCAACCAACCCCTGACCTTTAAGCCATTGTAGGGGTGTCATTTGTTTTCAGGGGGAGTAGAACAGTAGGACCTTAAACCCCCCTTTTTATACCATTTCAATTCCTTCTCTTGAAATAAAGAAAACCACCAAGTCCTCCATTCATCTAAGAAATGACCTAGATCTGTGTGAAATGCAATGCAGATAAAAGAAGTAAATTAATTCTTTAAATGACATCTAGAAGCACGGTTAACTATTCACAACAAAACACAACACAAGGTATATATGTATATAACTACTTCTCTATTAACTTAAAACGTGTTTTTAAATAATAGAGAAGTAGTTATATCCATGTATACTTTGTGTTGTGTTTTGTTATGAATAGTTAATTATATTGATTTAAACAATATTTTTATTCAAATAAGATACATATTATACATACACTGACAAAAGTTAAGGATTCGAAAACAAGCCAAAGGCTTATATTAATTCGTCTCCTTATTAATTCTATTGACAGTTGACTCAATGACAGGCGGTATGATACAGCACACACCTGCTTACCATTCGGCCATCCAACCCACCCATGAAAGAAGTAAATTATTCTAACATCATTTTATCTGTGTGTACTCGAACAAAAACATTTCAACAATATTTAAAGTGAATTAATTGTTTTAAAAAATATTTCAGAAGAGAAGGCGGAACCTGTTGAGGAAACCCAGAAACACTCACAGATATCAGCCACCTTGAACTGGTAATCTCCCCTTATTTGAATTTTAGAGGGTAAGGATGAGAGAGAGAGAGAGAGAGAGAGAAATGGGATTTAACGTCCACTCAACATTTCGGGACTAACATATGGTTTAATTTTATTTCAATAATTTGCTTGCGCGTAGGGGTCTTTAACAGTGGGAGGAAATCGGAGTGCCCGGTGGAAACCCACGAGGTTGAGAAGGCGCCCCTATCTCCATGCAACATACGCTCACACCAGGGCTCGAAACCACAGCCGCAAGCCAGAGGTGACTGACCAGCTAGAGGTCGAAGCGCGGCACTCTAGACCACTAGGCCATCCCACCCCCTTGGGTAAGGCACTGCCCCGCTATCCTTGAGGCCGAGAGTTTGATCCCTGCATTGGTCGAGAAAGTTTATCTCGATGTTCCGGCGTGTTTTCCACTTATCAGTGATGCAGAATGGAGGGCCTGCCAAGGACAGTTGTCTAGTCGTTCGGATGGGATGTAAAGTCCCCACCCCCAACTAAAATAGGTCCCCATTTACAAAACTGATAAAACTGTATTGTCATAAGAAAATGATCATATTCCCTTTTTGTCTTTATCGAGTGCATAATTTATAATTAATTGTTTCAAATCGGTCATCATATTAAGGTGGGTGTCGAATGTAATTCGGGCAGGGTTCCCGACCTTTAAGAATCAAGGATACAGTACTGTGTCCTTCACTGCCTTGTAAAGTTACAGTGTGATAAATAGCTAAATAGAGAGAAAGAGAAGAGAGAGAGAGATATAGAAAGAAAGAAATGGGGTTTAACGTCCACGCGACACAAAGTAGGTTATTTCGGGACTAACTCAGGTTTACTAACTCCCGAATACGTGAAATACACGAAATGAAAGACTAAGTGACGGAGGACGTATTTCCCGTTTATTTGACTTCTGTTCTAGATTATAGAAATTAGTCCCAACAATTGTTTTCTCTCTCTGTAGGTCCAATTCAATTAGTCACAACACTTCTAATGACATGTATGATTTTCAGATTAAATAGAGAATCTCCTATGAGTCTTGTATTGATATCCAAAAAATATAAACACAAGTTCATTATGTAAAAAAAAGAGAGAGCGAGAGAAAGAGAGAGAGAGAGAGAAAGAGAGAGGGAAAGAGAAATGGGGTTTAACGTCAACTCAACACAATTAGGTCATTTTGGGAATAACACATGGTTTAATTTTATTTCAATAATTCGCTTGCGCGTAGGGGTCTTTAGCAGTATTCGGCAGACCTTTTTTTATATCAAATTTTATCAATCACCAAATCCCTTCTTACATGCAGAAATAAATAAATAGAATTCTTCGCTATAGATTTGACTTTTACTGAACCTGAATACATTATGGCGTAGTGATACATCACTTTTTTGACAGCAATTCAACCATTGCAAAGTCCTGTATATTGACCCAGTGTTTCCATCAAGGTCAACTAAATCAAAATAGTTACTTTTTAATAAGAAAGAAGTTACTTTTAAAAAAAAATTGAACTCTTCTTTGAAAATAAAAAAAAGTAATTCTCCTGTAGAATGTATTATTGGGTGATAAATGAATTTTAATGATTTCAACTGTTTTTTTTATTTTCTATGTTCAGGTTAAATGATAATTATGAAAGATCAGAGGGGGTGTGTCTACCACGATGTGTTCTTTATACCCACTATTTAGATTTCTGTAAAAAGTTTTCTTTCCACCCGGCTGGGGCGGCTACATTTGGAAAGGTAGGTCTCACCAAATCACAATTTGGGGTTGAGGGGGGGGGGGTGTTACAACCCCTATTGTAATAACACCCCCTATTGTAATAAATGTAATAATTGTAATAAAATTTCAGTCAACCCCTATTGTAATATCAACCCCTATTGTAATAAATGTAATAATTGTAATAACATTTTACTTAACCCCTATTGAATAATGAACCGCTATTGTAATAAATGTATATTCCCATACAATAAATTCGACATATAAACCAAAAAGTATATGAAATTCGATAACCATCTGAATATCAATATTTAGAAGTTATGGCATGCGTTTACACTGCATAAAATATTATGAAACACCACAACCGAAAACATGACTAAAAGCCGTTAAGGAGTTTGGAGAAATTATTAAAATGGAAGGTCCAACCCCTATTGCAATCATTGATATTTATAGAAACGTAAAGTATGATCTCTGAAAGATCGGTCGTCAGGGGATTTTTATCATATATTCCGTATGCATATCGGATAAAATAATTCACCTTATAGCATTTTTTTAATCCTTCTCTACACTTAGACACATGTATTACAATAGGGGTTGATATTACAATAGGGGTTACACGACGTAACCCCTATTGTAATAAAATTTCTGTCAACCCCTATTGTAATAATTGTAATAAATATGTTTTGCCATGCCAATAAAATTGACATCTAACTTTAAAGGGACAATAACACCCTTGCTGGCTTGACAGGTTCGGAAAAAAAAGCCTTTAAGCTGCGTTCACACTAGGGCTTTAACCTGCAATGAATTCAGAATAAAGTCTTATTCCGGACTTTGGCGCCACACTGAATTCGATAAAAACCGAACTGAATCCGAATTAACGAATCCGTATATTTTTCCGAATTCAACCCGGAACAATTATTCTGAACGGTTTATTCGCAGTCAATGTGATTTTCTAGCGTGGTTTCCCATACCAGTGTTGCTGTTGCAAGGCGGGGGGGGGGGGCTGGTGGCTGTAGTCGTTCAGATGGGACGAAAGACAGATTTTCCGTGTACTCATTGACTTGAATTCAATCCGAAAAAAAACTGTAATGTGACGCACCACTTTAATGCGGAAAAAACCAATCCGAATTCCGGAGGCCGGTCTCAGGAATTCGCATCCAATGCGCATGTAGTGTGAACGTAGCTTTATTCTAACTACTAGATGTTTCAGTGTCCTACCTGTTGTGTAAATTATCCATTATAACCTATCTTACTTGTCCAGAGGGTTCGAACATATGTTTAAATCCAGGTTGCATTTGAAAAGGCTTACGTAAGGCTTTTCAAACCATGTTACGGCATGTAGTTGAAATTTTTCAATTTTATAATTAGGTGTGTTAAGATGCAATTTGTATCATTTATTAATTGGAATATTGTAAAATAGTACAATTTGGTGACCAGAATAAAGATTGGGACAAATTATTCGTTTACAACAAGCGTGATATTGAGGCTTTAATGGTCTATGGATTTTGATCACCATTTCCGTATAAATATATATGAGTACTGGTATGCCTTTACACCGTATAAAATATTATGAAACAACACCACCGAAAACATGTTTTGAAGCAGTTTGCAGGATTATTAAAATGTAATGTCAATCCCTATTGTAATCTATACTGTATAGAATATTATGACCCCACACCGAAATCGTGTCTCAAAGCAATTTGGAGAATTAATCAAATGGAATGTATATTCTCTGAAAGATCGGTCGTCTTGGGATTTTGAACATATTTTTGGTATGCATATCAGATAAAATAATCGACCAAATTGCATTTTGTAAATTCTCATCTATAGTTAAATACAGTTGTTACAATAGGGGTTGATATTACAATAGGGGTTGATATTACAATAGGGGTTGATATTACAATAGGGGTTACACGGTATAACCCCTATTGTAATAAAATTTCTGTCAACCCCTATTGTAATATTTGTAATAAATGTGTTTTGCCATGTCACTAAAATCGACACCTAACTTTAAAATTATATGGTTTTGATCACCATTTCCACACCAGTATCTACGATAATGGTATGCATTTATACTGTATAGATTATTATGAAACTAAACAACCGAAATCATATCTTAAAACTGTTTGGAGAATTAGTCAAATGAAATCTCAACCCCTATTGCAATCATTGATATTTGAATAAATGTAAAGTATGATCTCTGGAAATTCTGTCGTCTGAGGATATTGAAAACTTTTTCCATGTTCACATCAGAAAAAATAATCCGTATGCATATCGGATAAAATTATTCTCCTTATAGCATTTTTTAAATCCTTATCTACACTCACTTAGCCACATTTATTACAATAGGGGTTGATATTACAATAGGGGTTATACGACGTAACCCCTATTGTAATGAAATTTATGTCAACCCCTATTGTAGTAAATGTAATAAATGTAATTATCATGCCAATAAAATCGACACCTAACTGTAAAAGTCGATAGATTTTCATCACCATTAGCGTATCAATATATAAGGTAATATTATGCTTAATACTGCATAGAATATTATGAAACAAAACCATCGAAACATGTTTTGAAGCCGTTTGGAGCATTACTAAAATGGAATGTCAACCCCTGTTGTAATCAATGGTATTTAAATACACGTTAAGTATTTTCTCTGAAGTATCTGTCGTCTGGGAACTTTGAACATCTTTTCCGTGTGCATATCAGATAAAACAACCCTCCTATAACATTTTTAAAATCCTACACTTAGACTTATTTATTACAATAGGGGTTGATATTACAATAGTGGTTACACGGCATAACTCCTATTGTAATACAATTTCTGTCAACCCCTATTGTAATAAATATGTTTTGCCATGTCAATAAAATCGACACATAACTTTAAATGTCGATGGATTTTGATCACCATATCCGTATTAATATGTAAGAGTACTGGTATATCTTTATACTGTATAGAATATTATGATAAAAAACCCCCACTGAAATCATGTCCCAAAGCCAGCCGTTTGGAGAGTTAATCAAATGGAGTGTCAACTTTACGTTTATTTAAATATCATTGATTGCAATAGGGGTAGGGGTTGGACATTCCATTTTAATAATTCTCCGGCCTTTAATCATATTTTCGGTTGTGGTGTTTAATAATCTATGCAGTGTAAACGCATGCCATTACTTCTAGATATTCATATTCAGATGGTTATCAAATTTCATAGACTTTTTCATTTAGATGTCGAAATTATTGTATGGTTATATACATTTATTACAATAGGGGTTGATATTACAATAGGGGTTGATTGAAATTGTATTACATTTATTACAATAGGGGTTGTTATTACAATAGGGGTTGTTATTACAATAGGGGTTGTTATTACAATAGGGGTTGTTATTACAATAGGGGTTGTTATTACAATAGGGGTTGTTATTACAATAGGGGTTGTAACATGGGAGGGGGGGCTGTTTATATTTTCAAAAATAATTTATGAAATAATATTAAAATGTCTATTTATAACGCGCTAGAATTCACAAAGCATTACCGTGTTGTGTAGGCTAATTCTCGCTTCTTCTGTGTCTGGTCGGTTTCGAACAGTTACAAACCAAAAGTTTTCCTTCGTTTTTAGATTCATGGAAATCGAAATTTATGATTACGAATCATTTGTAGGTATTTTCTTTATAAATGCCATCTTTCTTGTTTATTCCCTTTGTTCTTATGTTAGTCGTTCGGATGGGACAAAAACCGAGGTCCCGTGTACACATTGGCGTGCACGTACAAGATCCATCCCTTGGCAGTTGGAAATTCAGATGCTGTCCGGGCAAAAATATTTCCCTCATAGCAGACTGTATGGCGTAGGCCCGTCTTCAATTAGCCCAGGCTAGGTGCAGAAGCGTAGGTCGTTACACCACATTCCATTCTTTGTTCCTTATTTAGCTTTGATTACACAAAGGAAACTTTGATATTTAAATAATTTTTAATTAATTTTTTTTTATATTTAGATTATCAGACAGAAATTCCCCAAGTTAACAACACGACGATTGGGAACAAGAGGACAGTCCAAGTAAGCATCATAGTATGAATGAATGAAATGGGGTTTAACGTCCTACTGTTATGCACTTAACCTGAGCTAATTGAAGACGGGCATACGCCATACAGTGTGCTATGAGGGAAATTTTCAACTGTCAAGGGATCTTTTACGTGCACTCCAATGTGTACACGGGACCTCGGTTTTTCGTCCCATCCGAACGACTAGGCAGCTGTCCTTGTCAGGCCCCCCTTATGCATCACTGACACGGGGAAATCACGTCGGAAAATCGAGATGAACTTTCTCGGCAAATGCAGGGATCGAACACCCGACCTCATAATATTAACTGTTATATCAGTTAATGTGCTTGTAGTTGGAAAGTTAGTATTACACATCGGTGACTAAGGAAGGGCTTCATAGTATAAACTTTCCTGTATGAATTTAAATGAGTATGGTCTGTGACAACATCAGTTCGTCTGAGAAATTTATCTGTAGTACATGCTCTGGCCAATCAAAAAAATGTTCCTCTGAATCAGCGAATCCCCCCTCCCCCCTTCACCTGGAATACCCGTATATCTTGAACATGTTTTTTACCATCATTCAAGGAGTTATTACCAGAATATCCACTTATAATATACTAGGTCAATACTATACGTTTTAGATAGTTTGGGGACGGGGGGGGGGCGGACACCTTATTAATATAAAGTCACGGAACGGCACCTGTATATATGTATAGATGTTAAGTTTATATTCAAATCTTAAATAATTTTATATTTTGTATGTCCTTGTTGTATGTTTTGTATGTGCAAAATAAATTTATTTTTGTAAATTGTGGAGAGGAGTCAACATAGGCCCACCCAGTCTGTTCTCCAATCCTATTTCAAATGAAATAAAATATTGTTTACAAAAAAAAAAATCCACACGAAATAAATCTATCTATGTTCTCTAACGTGTCCACACAATATGGAAATATTCTATACAGATCTGTGCATATAGACTTCATATATATTTTTAAAAAATACATTTTCTTCCATATATTTGCAATTATGAAGGAACATATTCTATACACATCTGTGCATATACATTCTCAAATACATTTTCTTCCTGATATTGGCGAAAATTGGCGCCGTATCCATGATACGCCTATCGTCAAACGACAAAAATTAAATGAACATGCTCTAGAGTTGACAAATGGGTATCTTACTAATATTGACGGAAATTGTAGCGTACGTCCTCAATATAGTCAGACAGCAAATATAAACTGATTTAAAGATATCACTGTTAGTGTACAGGTATAAAATGAGCATGTTCTAGCATTAATATTATATTATATTTTCAGTTATCATTATTATAGTCTAGGTTTAAAACGAATATGTTCTAGCCTATATTTATATTTACTACTATCACTACAATGGTATAAAATGAATATGCTCTAGCCTATATTAATGTAACAATTCAATGTATCATTACTATGGTTTAAAATGAGTATGCTCTAGCCTATACTAATATTAACATATATCATTATTATGGTATAAAATGAATATGTTCTAGCCTATACTAATATTAACATATATCATTATTATGGTATAAAATGAATATGTTCTAGCCTATACTAACAAGGTGTTATATTTACAGCTATTACTTTTATGGTACAAGTATAAAGTGAATATGCTCTAGCCTATATAAATATTATATTTCCAGGTATTATTATTATGGTAAAATATGAATATGCTCTAGCCTGTATTAATGTAACATATCAAGCTATTACTTTTATGGAACAAGTATAAAATGAGCATGCTCTAGCCTATATTAATTTTTTCAGGTATCACTACTATGGTATAGGAATAAAAGAATCGTCCATTTATTATCATTCTGTATATTCTGGACGAGGACTCACAAGGTTGGTGATGTTATAAAATATAAATAGTGTGTATAATTAATTTTCTTTATATCTGATTGTCGGATCCATTTTCAACCAATTGGAATATTGTTTAAAGAAGAAGATATAAACCTTTATTCTCTTATATGGCTGTATCGTAAAGTCTGTCATTGAGTTAACTGTCGATGTTTCGAACTAAAGGTTGTACGTGACAGGGAGTAGGTTCGCCTGTCCAACCTCGTGGGTTTTCTCTTGGTCCTCCGGTTTCTTCCTACTGCTAAAGACCCCTACGTAGTCCGGACGTCAAATGCCAAATTATCACTGGACCCGCTTTTGCCTGATATAGAATGTTTCTCGGTGGATTACTGTTGGGTAGGGTCCCCTTGATTTTTCCAAGGTTGGTGTGGTCATGTCACCCTTGGGGAAAATTAAATATTCAAGATGGCGAGCCACGTTGACTCAGTGGGTAAGACGTTGGCTCGCTAGCCTGGAGGTCCCGTGTGCGACCCTTGCGTTGGCCGAGAAAGTTCATCTCGATTTTCCGACGTGATTTCCCTTTGTCAGTGATGCAGAAGGAGGGTCTGACAAGGACAGCTGCATAGTCGTTCGGATGGGACGATAAACCGAGATCCCGTGTACACATTGGAGTGCACGTGAAAGATCCCTTGGCAGTTGGAATTCGATATAAGATTAGGCCGTAGCGCCGCTGCCCGGGCAAAATTTCCCTCATATGGCGTATGGCCGTCTTTTTTAGCCCAGGTTAAGTGCATAACAGTAGGACGTTAACCCCATTTCATTCATTCATTCATTGAATACACCATCTATTTGACATAGCATATTCAGAGTAAATACACCTTCTAGTAAATAAAATTTTCCCTCTTTAAATACCAGGAGATTTATTACAACAATATAAGTACATTCTTTTGAAAATGTCAGATCTTTTAAAATTATTGTTTTTTTGTTTTTTTTATATAAAAACAGATTTTCCGGAACCAAGATGAAAACGGAGGTGAGTATTTGTTTTAAGCATATTTTATTGTACCAGTAAGACTGGATTAGGGCATTATACTGATTCCCCCTCCCCCCTCCACGGTCATTATACTGATTCCCCTCCCCCCTCTACGGTCATTATACTGATGCCCCCTCCCCCCTCTACGGTCATTATACTGATTCCCCTCCCCCTCCACGGTCATTATACTGATGCCCCCTTCCCCCCTCCACGGTCATTATACTGATGCCCCCTTCCCCCCTCCACGGTCATTATACTGATGCCCCCTCCCCCCTCCACGGTCATTATACTGATTCCCCTCCCCCCTCCACGGTCATTATACTGATGCCCCCTCCCCCCTCCACGGTCATTATACTGATTCCCCCTCCCCCCTCCACGGTCATTATACTGATTCCCCCTCCCCCCTCCACGGTCATTATACTGATGCCCCCTTCCCCCCTCCACGGTCATTATACTGATGCCCCCTCCCCCCTCCACTGTCATTATACTGATTCCCCCTCCCCCCTCCACGGTCATTATACTGATTCCCCCTCCCCCCTCCACGGTCATTATACTGATGCCCCCCACTTCTCAACGTCCATTATAATTGGAAGTTTACAGGGGCTAATCGGAGGGGGGGGATTCAGCTACATAAAAAAAAAAAATGTAAAAAAGCCCTCCACGTTATTATCGTCTATCATCAGATAGAGGACATTTAAAGCGCAAGATAATGATATAAACATAATAATGTGATATCACAATTAATGCTTTGTATCAATGAAATTAAATCACAGTGTGATACTATTTATTCATAATACAAATTGACGTCAAACGGGGTGTTTGATTTCTCTTTTTAAAGCCCCAATACCATTCTTGTTGTAACTGAATAATAATAATAATAATAATAATAATAATGTATATTTATAAAGCGCATATATCCATCCATAAATGCAAGCTCACAGCGCTAACATATTATGTGCACTGTCAATAATTTACTATTCAACTGTGACATTAATGGTCATATTCACGTTGAAATAAATACGTTTTTAATCTAATTTTAAACGATTCCATTGAAGGAGCAGATTTAACACTCAGTGGCAGGGGATTCCAGAGATTAGGAGCACTGAGTTTGAATGATTTTTATCCGAAAGTCTGAAGGTTATATTTAGGAACTACAAGCATTTTTTGGTCTTGGGATCGTAGGTTTCGTTGAGGATTGTGCACCTGGATTAGTTCGGATAAATATTTTGGACTGGAACCATTAAGACATCTATATACACAACTTAGAATCTTGTAGTTGATTCGTAAGTGAATAGGCAGCCAATGCAGGTCTTTCAGAAGGGGTGCAGTATGCGTTCGTTTTGAACAGCGGTGAATTATCCTGGCTGCTGTATTTTGGCCTAATCTTTATTCTGGTCATAAAATTGTACTGTTTTACAATATTCCAATTGATAAATGATACAAATTTTATCTTAACACACCTGATTTTAAAAATTGAAAAAATTCAACTACATGCCGTAACATGGTTTGAAAAGCCTTACGTAAGCACTTTCAAATGCAACATGGATTTAAACATATTTTCGAACCCTCTGGACAAGTAAGATAGGTTATAATGGATAATTTACACAACAGGTAGGACACTTAAACATCTAGTAGTTAGAATAAGGCTATTTTTTTTTCGGAACCTGTCAAGCCAGCAAGAGTGCTATTGTCCCTTTAAAGAGCACTATGTGTATGTTTTCCAACAAAATTTGGAGACGATGGTGGCCTCATGCATTGTCAACTGTCAAATTTCCGTGACAGGAACCCGGCAAGTCCCCTCCTGCTGTATTCGTGGATCCACCCTGGGTTGTATTACAATATGACAATTAGAGAGAGAGGGAGCGAGAGAGATGGGGTTTAACGTCTACTCGACACAGTCATAGTCATTTCGGGACTAACACATGGCTGAATGTTATTTCAATACTTCGCTTACGTGCAGACCTTGCAATCTAAAGTGTATACCTAAGACCATTCAATTGACATGTCTATTGATTGATATTGAATCCATGGGAGTACAGGCCGGTCTGTATCTAGCGGGGGTATAGGGGGTACATTGCTCTCCAGAAAAATATGGCGCCCCGAGAAATGCCCCCCCCCACCACCACCGAAAAAAACCCAAACCACCAATTATAGAATAACACATTTGGTTATGATTACACAGTGTTTCTCTTTAGGCACTGATCGGTCGGACATTATTTTGGCGCTCCACCACTCTGCTGAACCCCCACTATCAAAAATCCTCGATCAGTCGTTTTTTTTAAATGGCGCCCATACGCCAATGAAATGAAATTAAATGAAATGGGGTTTAACGTCCTACGCTTAAGCACCTAACCTGGGCCAATTGAAGACGGGCATACGCCATACAGTGTGCTATGAGGGAAATTTTTTGCCCGGGCAGCGGCGCTACGGCCTACTCTTATATCGAATTCCAACTGCCAAGGGATCTTTTACGTGCACTCCAATTTGTACACGGGACCTCGGTTTTTCGTCCCATCCGAACGACTAGGCAGCTGTCCTTGTCAGGCCCTCCTTCTGCATCACTGACAAGGGGAAATCACGCCGGAAAATCGAGATGAACTTTCTCGGCCAATGCAGGGATCGAACACTCGACCTCCAGACTAGCGAACCAGCGCCTTATTCACTTAGCCACCGTGATCCCCCATACGCCATTGAGTAACTTAGACATTATTTTGAGAGAGAGAGAGAGGGGGGAGAGAGAGTGAGGGAGGGGAATAGAGAAGGAGAGAGGGAAAGAGAGAGGGAGAGAGAGAGGGGGCATATCTATTGGGTATATTGAATACAGATAAATCGAGTTAAGTACAGGTGGGAAGTGAGGTTTAATACGTGTGTTATTTATCAACAAGTTTACTATAATCAGCTGGATCGAAGATAAACACGAGACTTATCTCTCGTTCAATCCGCCATTGTTTGTCTTATTGGAGACGAGGAGAATCATTGGCGGTGATAAATGAGCAACTCTAGTGACATGTACACACAAACTTACCACGTAACACGCACTCAATTCATCTCACAGACAAGGTTGTCAAGGAAAATGGACACCCATTGCGTTACAGTTTTACTTTGATGTCGAGGCGAAGTTAATCTGTCATATCGTTTATTATTTTTGTTTTATTTGTTTATGGAGTATAACCAATAAAATAAAACCAAGTATGAACAACCCAAACCATTAGACAAAATAAACCAAGTACGAACAATCCAAACCATTAGACAAAATAAAACCAAGTATGAACAGCCTTAACCATTAGCAAAATAAACCAAGTACGAACAATCCAAACCATTAGTCAAAATAAAACCAAGTATGAACAACCCAAACCAATAAAATAAAACCAAGTACGAACAATCCAAACCATTAGACAAAAAAAAACCAAGTATGAACAATCCCAAACATAAGACAAAAATCCTAAAAAAAAAACGGTATAGGCAAAATAGTGTAATCAGGCAAAATAGTGTAATCATCATATGGACTGTTCACCGTGTAAAAAATACACGACAAACAGTGGTAACAGGTGCCCGAAAGAGTAAGCTTACCCTGCCTGGCGCGCCACATCATACTATATCTGTTTCATATAAAATGAAGAATGAAATGGGGTTTAACGTCCCTGCGTTGTTTTTTCTAATAAACAGGCATACGCAGGACACGGGGCCGCCCCGATTTTCGTCCCGTCCCAATGACTATAAAGACAAACGTCATTTTAGTATTTGTGTGAAGGACACAGCTTTTGCCCCCCCCCCCCCAGGTTACCGCCCGCCCTGTAGTTTGGGTTTCGGAATTCCAAGTCAACGCTACTGATGAATGAACCACTATTATTTTATTTCAGGGATCCAATCGTAAATATTCTCTGAGTTCTAAAACTGGTACTTTATTACCCGAGTTTCCAGATGTTGATAATCTGATCTTGGCGGCTTCTATAGATAGAGATAAAGTAAGTTCGTTCATTATTCTAAACTACTGAAACACGGAGCGGGGTGTGTCTAATTTCTTCGATCACTAACCCCTCGAACAATACTTTTACTTTCCCTGTTGGAGCTGTCAAGGGATCTTTTACGTGCACGCCAATGTGTACACGGAACCTCGGTTTTTCGTCCCATCCGAACGACTAGACAGCTGTTCTTGTCAGCCCCCCCTCCCGCCTGCATCACTGACAAGGGGAAACCACGCCGGAAAATCGAAATTAGCTTTCTCAGTAATGTGTAAATGTAATGTGTAAATGTAATGTGTAAATGTAATTTGTAAATGTAATGTGTAAATGTAACGTGTAAATGTAATTGTAGATGTAATGTGTAAATGCAATGTGTAAATGTAACGTGTAAATGTAATGTGTAAATGTAATGTGTAAATGTAACGTGTAAATGTAACGTGTAAATGTAATGTGTAAATGCAATTTGTAAATGTAATGTGTAAATGTAACGTGTAAATGTAATTGTAGATGAAGACGTTTATGATGATGTATAGGACACACTGTCAGAGAATACTAGATACAATTATTACTGCTAACTTTGAAGAGGTAAGTCTTATATATTGTTCTGTATTTTCAATAAGTCTTGTTCACTACGACGTTCGATATGTCTCATTACACTGTCTTGTTCAATACGACGTCTTGTTTAATATGACGTCATGCCATAATGGCGTCTTGTTCTATATGACGTTATGTTATAGAAACGTATTTTCAATACGACGTCTTGTTCAATATGGCGTCTTGTTCAATATGACGCCATGTTCAATATGACGTATTGTTCAATATGACGTCTTGTTCCAAATGACGTCATGTTCCAAATGACGTCATGTTCTTCGTGACGTCTTGTTCAATGTAACGTCTTGTTCAATATGTTTAGCTGTGTATTTACAAGGACCGGTAGTTGGGGCACTCCCAGAGGAAATTAATTGGCATAAACATTTCAGGCAATATAAACAAAGTCCCAATCCTCTAAGTTATCAATGAAATACATTGTTTAGTAAATATTACACCCTGCTAATTGACATTACAGATTTATTAGGAATGAAAAAAATATAGATATATTTGAAAATCACACAAATTTCAACATACATAGATTTGCATGGGGCCCGTATGCTTATGGGACCAAGAACCCGGTTTCTCCTTCGCCATGTGTTTCGACCGTCCAGAAATTAACGACCGCAAGATTTTCCTTCTACTTTATATTTCAGGTGGAAAGTTTTCTTCTTCACTTTTGGCAAGGTATGCCAGATCACCTTATCAGTCTATTAGATACGTCAATAATCTCTGACGTCATCGCTTTATGTGATTCTATTTTATACAAGGTAAGATCTCATTGGTCGACATTATAATCGCGACATCAGATCTACCCTTCTGTATTTCTATGGGTGTCGTCACATCCTAATATTTACCAACAAATTAAGATGGCGTCGATAACGCCAAAAAAGATCACTTCTGTACCTATTTACGCTAAATATGGAATATTTTTTATCCAGATATTCTTCAAAAAATGTTTTAGAATTTAATTTGTCGGAGGAAAAAAGTTAATATTTCGTGGTCATTTAGGTTAGGGTTAGGGTTAGCCCTGTCTACATCTCGAGACTCTGACTAAATCCTATCCCTAACCCTGGGCAAAGCCTAACCCTTATCCTAACCCACAATAGGCTTCAGTGGATGGAAACAAATGCTTACCATTTACAGTCCGTCTGTAGTATACAAAAAGGATCACTTCTGTACCTATTTACGCTAAATGTGGAATATTTTTTAATCCCGATGTGTGATTATACCATCTACAGTCCGTCTGTATTATATAGTGATTATACTTTATATTTTAGGTTTTAATATAGTGATTATACTTTATATTTTAGGTTTTAATATAGTGATTATACTTTATATTTTAGGTTTTAATATAGTGATTATACTTTATATTTTAGGTTTTAATATAGTGATGATACTTTATATTTTAGGTTTTAATATAGTGATTATACTTTATATTTTAGGTTTTAATATAGTGATTATACTTTATATTTTAGGTTTTAATATAGTGATTATACTTTATATTTTAGGTTTTAATATAGTGATTATACTTTATATTTTAGGTTGTAATATAGTGATTATACTTTATATTTTAGGTTTTAATATAGTGATTATACTTTATATTTTAGGTTTTAATCGATGTTCTTATTCCCTCAGCAATACAAGATATGCCAGAAAGGTAAACTATCGTCCAGTTTATTCAATATATCATTATTGTTGATCAGGGGCCTGTTTCCACGAAATTTTAACTGAGATAAAATCCAAATTTTAGTTTTTTGAATGGATAATATTAGATTGATTTTAGTGCTTAGCCAATCAAAATTTAAGTATCTACTAAAATTTGGATTTTATCTTTAGTTAAAATTTCGAGAAACAGGGCCCAGGTCTAACTCTTGGTGGTTGTCAACCCCCCCCCCCCCCGTGTACAAGCAGATCAACCCCTGGCAGTTGAATTTCAATGTAAAGTTGACAAAGTCGTTCAATCGGTCGGTAAAAATAGACCAAGTATCAAGGGTGGATAATTTAAATTCGTGAATACCCCGTGAATGGTCCCAGGGTATAGTGAACGAGAAGGCACAATATTCAGAAATTAACAATGGACCAGAAGCACATAATAATGCATATGATAATACCTGTTGGTCTTTTTGTCCTGAAGTTGTGTTAAATTATTTAGGTGACTGCAACGACATCTGTGTTTCTATCGTCCCCACGTGCTATTGTCCAGGGGCCTGTTTCACGAAATTGTAACTTAAGATAAAATCCAAATTTTAGTACATACTTAAATCTGATTGGCTAAGCGCTAAAATCAATCTAATACTATCCAATCGAATTACTAAAATCGGATTTTATCTTAGTTAAAATTTCGTGAAACAGGCCCCAGAGCTTGTGTGCTCTTGTAGTAAGAATTAAGGCAGCGGGCTGCAGACGTGTATACGTGGGGAGTATTGTTGAGCGAAACAATTTCTTAATATCTCACGGTCTTACATTAGACGTATACGAATCCCAAAGAAAAGCAATTAACCGTCTCGTGTATCACGGGAATAGAATGAATGAATGAAATGGGGTTTAACGTCCTACGCTTAAGCACCTAACCTGGGCTAATTGAAGACGGGCATACGCCACAGTGTGCAATGAGGGAGATTTTGCCCGGGCAGCGGCGCTACGGCCTACTCTTATATCGAATTCCAACTGCCAAGGGATCTTTTACGTGCACTCCAATTTGTACACGGGACCTCGGTTTTTCGTCCCATCCGAACGACTAGGCAGCTGTCCTTGTCAGGCCCTCCTTCTGCATCACTGACAAGGGGAAATCACGCCGGAAAATCGAGATGAACTTTATCGGCCAATGCAGGGATCGAACACTCAACCTCCAGGCTAGTCACGGGAATAGACTAGACTAAGCTTAAACTCCAATGTCCGCATAAAATTCTCTTTCCTAGAAGAGAGCACGAGACCATAGAAAAACTAATCGATGGCCTCAAAATGGCCAAAGTATTCGAATTGGGAGATGCTAATTATTGTAGGCCGGTTGGGGAGGTTCGGGCATTTCCGGAGTCCAACTTTATATAATTGAGAATTTTAGGGAATACTAACCCTAATCCTAACCCCAACACTTTGTAGGAGACTGAACTTGGATCTAATTTACCTTTTACCCTTCCTCAAGGGGCTAGGGTTAGTATTCGGGTTATTCCGGAAATTCCCGAACCTCCCCAGCTCCCATTCGAATTGTGCAATATGGACAGGAGTGACGACTATCTTTTATTGAATAATTATATTTATTTTTTTCAGTCTAGGAACTGAAATAGAAAGTTTCATCAAACATTTACCCATGTGGTTAGAAATCTCTCTAGAAGATACGCCATGTCACATACAAACAGTTAAATTACAAGGTACGTACATCAGTCGGTAATCATCGGTTATTTCCGTAATATTACCGATTCTCTCTAAAGGATACACCAGACACATACAAACAGTTGAATTACAAGGTACGTACATCAGTCGGTAATCATCGGTAATCATCGGTTATTTCCGTAATATTACCGAAATAATGTCTAGCAAGTTACGCCATGCACATACAGACAGTTAATTACAAGGTACGTACATCAGTCGGTAATCATCGGTTATTTCCGTAATATTACCGAAATGTCTCTAGCAAGATACGCCATGTCACATACAGACAGTTGAATTACAAGGTACGTAGTAGTCGGTAAACATCGGTTATTTCCGTAATATTACCGAAATCTCTCTAAAAGGTACACCAGACACAAGTCGTTGAATTACAAGGTCGGTATAGGTAGCAGTCGGTAATTATCGGTTATTTCTGTAATATGGTGGTCGGAATGCTGGAACAATGTTATAGGGCAGGAAATAGAATTAACATTGAAGTCAAACGGGAGAAAATTACTAGTCTGAATCCTAATGGTATAACCCGATTAGCTCCCTTTGCCCAATGTTCTCGCATGCTGGCGTTAGTTGTATTTTTGACAGTTAAGTGTCGTAGTTGCAGTTCGAAATTCTTCATTCTGGGATACAGATACCTTTTTGCTTTTCAAAGTAATGCCAGATTATTCCACACCCCCTGATGATGCTTGCTTTGCTTACTTGTCTCCAAATTATTGTGAATGTATTTCTGTGTTTATTTTTAGTTTCTAGAAGTTTTATACAGAGTGTTAAACGTCAGTTATCATTTGTTCATTTAGCACAGGTAGGTTTGGTTATTTTACACATTTACAGAAGGATTTAGATGAAGAGAGATTCCTCCACCTATGAGTCCCTCTTTATCCCCACAATCACCCCCACCCTCTCCCAGATTGGGGGTTGGGATGACCTAGTGGTCTAGAGCGCCGCGCTTCGACCTCTAGCTGGCCGGCCACCTCTGGCATGCGGCTGTGGTTTCGAACCCTACTGTGAGTGTATGTGACATGGAGGTAGGGGCACCTTCTCAACCTCGTGGGTTTCCTCCGGGCAGTCCGGTTTCCTCTAACTGCTAAAGACCCCTACGCGCAAGCGGATAATTGAAATAGAATTAAACCATATGTTAGTCCCGAAATGACCTAGTTGTGTTGAGTGGACGTTAAACCCCATTTCTCTCCCTTAACCTCGTTGGTTTCCTCCGGGCACTCCGGTTTACCTCCCACTGCTAAAGACCCCTACGCGCAAGCGAATTATTGAAATCAAATTAAACGATATGTTAGTCCGGAAATGACCTAGTTGTGTTGAGTGGACGTTAAACCCCATTTCTCTCCCTCCCCCCCCCCTCTCTCTCTCTCTCTCTCAGATTAAAGTGCATTTTAAACACAGCTTAACAAAGCCAAGAAAAAATCAAGGGTGTTTCAGGCGACAATGAATATAAAATAGACAAAAAGACCTGTTATATCTTTAGGTAAATCTAGATATGGAGTCCTTAAAGGTATGGGGGGATCCCGTGGCTAAATGGGTAAGGCGCTGGCTCGCTAGACTGGAGGTCGAATGTTCGATCCATGCATTGGCAGAGAAAGTTAATCTCGATTTTCCGGCGTGGTTTCTCATTGTCTGGTCGTTCGGATGGGACGAAAAACCGATGTCCCGTGTACACATTGGCGTGCACGTAAAAGATCCCTTGGCACTTGGAATTCGACATGAGAGTAGGCCTAAGCGCCGCTACACGGGCAAAATTTCCCTCACAGCACACTGCATGGCGCATGTCTATCTTCATTAGCCCAGGTCGGGTGCATAACAGTAGGACGTTAAACCCCATTTTATTTCTTATCATTTCCTTAGAGGTATCTAGTCTTCAGCCTGCCAAACCCACAGTCCAGTCCAGTCCAGCACTTGATTGATTTTACACAAACATGTATGTGTTTTTATATTAAAGACAGCTCGAAGTGTTTTAACCAACCTAGAAACTATCACCAACATGGTGGACGACCTTACAGACGTCGATTTAAAGGAGATTTCAGATCAAGCTGCTTTTGTCCAACCAGCGGATGACAAACAGAGGGAGGTTATCTTTGATTGTAAGTGCTAAGCTATTCCTAAATTACACACATGTGTGATACGTTAAGCTGTTGACTCCAATCTACCCCCCCCCCCCCCACACACCTCTGTCACTCAATATAGTGTAAGAGTCAATCCATGTAAATGGTTTCGTTATGAATTTCATATATATTGATCTTAAGTTTACAAAATGTCATTGTGCTTGATAACGATAAGAGGATACTTGTCGAAACGTCGTGCTTTTAGAATACACTAGCGATTGTATCCCATTAAAACTGTGTTCTGTTAAGTGCTAAGCTATTCCTAAATTACAAACTTCTGTGTTACGTTAAGCTGTTAACCCCAATCTAACCCCCCTCCCCTCTGTCACTCAATATAGTGTATGAATGAATGAATGAAATGGGGTTTAACGTCCTACGCTTAAGCACCGTACCTGGGCTAATTGAAGACGGGCATACGCCACAGTGTGCAATGAGGGAAATTTTGCCCGGGCAGCGGCGCTACGGCCTACTCTTATATCGAATTCCAACTGCCAAGGGATCTTTTACGTGCACTCCAATTTGTACACGGGACCTCTTTTTTCGTCCCATCCGAACGACTAGGCAGCTGTCCTTGTCAGGCCCTCCTTCCGCATCACTGACAAGGGGAAATCACGCCGGAAAATCGAGATGAACTTTCTCGGCCAATGCAGGGATCGAACACTCAACCTCCAGGCTAGCGAACCAGCGCCTTATCCACTTAGCCACCGTGATCCCCTTCAATATAGTGTGCTTGTACAATTGTTCTATCCACCATAGTATATATAATTCCAATTGTCAATTGTTGTTTAATGTCAACGTCTCACTCACTAAGACACCAAGGCTCAAATCTAAATAGAAAGTGCATTGTGTGTTTACTTTATTATCATATATTTTCATTTCAGCATTTGAAGAATTTCAAAATTTACTCAACAAGCAGGCTACCGTGGAAAGTTTTACAGAATGGATGGACGAATTAATAGAGCGATGTGTTCTTCAGGTGGGATTGTGTTGACCGAGAAAGTTCATCTAGATTTCCCGGCGTAGTTTCCCCTTGTCAGTGATGCAGAACGGAGGGCCTGATAAGGACAGCTTATATTCGTTCGGGTGGGACGAAAAACCGAGGTCCCCTGTACATATTGGCGTGCACGTAAAAGATCCCTTGCCAGTTGGAATTCGACATAAGAGTAGGCCGTACCGCCGCTGCCCGGGCAAAATTTCCCTCATAATATGCCCGTCTTCCATTAGCCCGGGTTAGATGCAGAAGAGTAGGACGTTAAACCACATTTCATTTCATTTCTTCGGGTAGGGTTATTCGAGAAAAAAAAATTAGGCTGTAACTCCTCTGTCCTGATAAAAGTCATATCTTAGCACATTATGTGACGTATACAGGTCTTTATTATCCCCGTGCGTTACCCCATTTCCCCATTGGCTTACCCGAGATGGAATAAATTCATTGGGAAAGTTCTTCGATATTCTCCGGCGTTGTTTTCCCTTGTCAGTGGTGCAGCCGTAAGTATCTGGCAAATAACGATTTATAGTCGTTCGGGTGGGACCAAAAACCAAGATACCGTGTACACATATTAGATTAGACCGTGGTGCCGCTGTCTATAATACCACACTGTATGGTGTATGTCCGTCTTCATTGGCACAGTACTTTGCCCAGTCGGAGCAACAAGTAGGACGTTAAACACGACTTCATTTGATTTTGTTATTTACATATTACGGACAGGAAGCCACATGGTATCATTATCCGACTGTGTCATATGGCCGCGCAGATGCATTAAACATTTATTGACTAACTTAAATTAAATTCAAACTGGTCAACCTAACATCGTCATACAGAAAACCATTAAAATGGTTTTACAGTAACGATATTCATGATCCGTCAGTTTTGATTTGCTAAGCTATAAATTAATCTAATATTATCCAATCAAATTACTAAAATTTGGATTTTTATCTTAGTTAAATATTCGTAAAACAGGCCCCTCGGTTGTAAATACTCCAATTGTACAGAAGTCATTACTGCTATAATAGAAATATAAAAGATAAAAACTGCTGACGTGTTTCCCATCTCCCGATTATTTATTGAAAATTATTGAATCAGATCAAATTAAAATTTCTCTAACCGAACATCCCATTAACTCAATTTGATTTGAAAAAATTCAATACCCCGGAAATTACTTTCATAATTTTTGCATATATTTTTATATTCAAATTCTTTTTTTTTTGCAGTTTCCTACAAAACAAAATGGCGGCTTCCATGAGAGCAAAGCAGCAGACTTCCTGTTACAATGGTCGTTGATTGGTTCGCTAATAATGAGAGATTTAACTTTACACAGCGCTTCTAGCTTTGGTAAATATTGGATGGTATCTCTGAAAAACTGAATACGTCACATATCCTGTAATAGATGTTGACACTGGCATAGGTCTATAATTGATTCCTGTTTTTGTCCAATGTTGGTTCAAAATATTTAAAGAGTCTCATTATTTAACTCAATGAATAAAAACAAATTTAAAATCATACAAAAATCGTAAAACAATATACTGAAATCACATTCTAATAATGTTGTCCAGAGAGAGAGAGAGAGAGAGAGAGAGAGAGAGAGAGAGAGAGAGAGAGAGAGAGATGGGGTTTAAGAACTGGACGGGTAAGAGCAATGTGGCTTGTAGCGAGGGTGTGTGTGGTAAAGACACAGATCTATTTCACAGAGACCACAGGGTAACGACAGGGATCTATTTTATCGGGACATCCTATGACAGAGTTAAATTATAATTTCCAAACCCCTGTATTTCATTGTTTATCAGATGTATAATTTGTAATCATATCTTTTTAAGCCGAGTTATTCATTAGGTTTTGTTTTATTACTAGTATTACACGTGATGTTTTATTACTAGGATCCTTCCTTTTATTACACGTGATGTTTTATTACTAGGATCCTTCCTTTTATTACACGTGATGTTTTATTACTAGGATCCTCCCATTTATTACACGTGATGTTTTATTACTAGGATCCTTCCATTTATTACACGTGATGTTTTATTACTAGGATCCTTCCATTTATTACACGTGATGTTTTATTACTAGGATCATTCCATTTATTACACGTGATGTTTTATTACTAGGATCCTTCCATTTATTACACGTGATGTTTTATTACTAGGATCCTTCCTTTTATTACACGTGATGTTTTATTACTAGGATCATTCCATTTATTACACGTGATGTTTTATTACTAGGATTCTTCCATTTTTTACACGTGATGTTTTATTACTAGGATTCTTCCATTTATTACACGTGATGTTTTATTACTAGGATCATTCCATTTATTACACGTGATGTTTTATTACTAGGATTCTTCCATTTATTACACGTGATGTTTTATTACTAGGATCATTCCATTTATTACACGTGATGTTTTATTACTAGGATCCTTCCATTTATTACACGTGATGTTTTATTACTAGGATTCTTCCATTTTTTACACGTGATGTTTTATTACTAGGATTCTTCCATTTATTACACGTGATGTTTTATTACTAGGATCATTCCATTTATTACACGTGATGTTTTATTACTAGGATCATTCCATTTATTGCACGTGATGTTTTATTACTAGGATCATTCCATTTATTACACGTGATGTTTTATTACTAGGATTCTTCCTTTTATTACACGTGATGTTTTATTACTAGGATCATTCCATTTATTACACGTGATGTTTTATTACTAGGATCATTCCATTTATTACACGTGATGTTTTATTACTAGGATTCTTCCATTTTTTACACGTGATGTTTTATTACTAGGATTCTTCCATTTATTACACGTGATGTTTTATTACTAGGATCATTCCATTTATTACACGTGATGTTTTATTACTAGGATTCTTCCATTTATTACACGTGATGTTTTATTACTAGGATCATTCCATTTATTACACGTGATGTTTTATTACTAGGATCCTTCCATTTATTACACGTGATGTTTTATTACTAGGATTCTTCCATTTTTTACACGTGATGTTTTATTACTAGGATTCTTCCATTTATTACACGTGATGTTTTATTACTAGGATCATTCCATTTATTACACGTGATGTTTTATTACTAGGATCATTCCATTTATTACACGTGATGTTTTATTACTAGGATCATTCCATTTATTACACGTGATGTTTTATTACTAGGATCCTTCCTTTTATTACACGTGATGTTTTATTACTAGGATCCTTCCTTTTATTACACGTGATGTTTTATTACTAGGATCATTCCATTTATTACACGTGATGTTTTATTACTAGGATCCTTCCATTTATTACACATGATGTTTTATTACTAGGATCATTCCATTTATTACACGTGATGTTTTATTCTTCTTCTTCTTTTGGTGTTTAACGTCTGCTTCCACTTAAGTGATATCACAGACAAGACATAGGAGAGCCGAAGCTGCTTCCTGAATTTTAGAATTATTACTAGGATCCTTCTATTTATTACACGTGATGTTCTAGGATCCTTCCATTATTACACGTGATGGTTTATTTCTAGGATCCTTCCATTTATTACACATGATGTTGGATGAGTACACGTTCCTGGTTCTTGAAACACAAAATGAAATGATCCGAGAACACACTCTACAAACCAATTTACAGAAACACATGAAAACAACCGGTACGTTTACTTACGTCATCTCACACAAGTTGACATTTAGATTTAGGTCTGTTTTCAAAATGAAGACACGTCAACAAGATTTTTATCATCGATCTAAACCGTTCCATATTGGTCTGAAAGATGACATCAATTATAATGTATGAGAATATTGACATTAAAGGCACAATAACACTCTAGCTGGCTTGGCAGCTTTAGAAATTAAATATCAGCCTTATTCTAACTACTAGATGTTTAAGGGCCCTACCTGTTGTGTAAATTATCCATTACATCCTATTTTACTTGTTAAGAGGGTTTGAAAATATGTTTAAATCCAAGTTGCATTTGAAAGTGTTTACGTAATACTTTTCAAATCATACCGTTGAATTTTTCCAATTTTTTAAAAATTCGGTGTGTTAAGATGGAATTTGTATCGCCAATTACTTTGAATATTGTAAAATAGTACAATTTGTTGACCAGAATAAAGATTGGGACGTATTATTCAGTAACAACAAGAGTGGTACTGCCCCTTGAATAATATCGTGATAAATCTATATGTATTCTGATGTATACCAGAATAGCCACACATCTTTAATCTTGGCATCTAAATCATTCCATATTTGTCTGGAAGATGAAATCAGTAATAACATGTGAGAATGTATTATTACTAATATCGTGACGTAAAATACAGATGTGACGTCACCCTTGGATGTTGGCGCACCATTATTTCAAATAATCGTATATGGGCAAAGCGCCAAGCGTACCTTGTAAAATATTAGACTGGCATGACGTATTTTACTGTAAACGCACGTGCGGAGTGTCTATATTTGAAGTCGTTTAAACGTCTCGAGCTTAAGACCTCACGGTCCTCTTGTTGTTACAATATATTACTTAATGTCTCGCTCTCGACCATTAATTATGTGTAGTATCCTGAAGTTTATTATTATAGCTACACACCTTTAAACGTTATTAAAATATAATATGTCCCCGATTTCTATTGATTTATTGACATATGCGGGTAATTTCAGCCACATAATGTTGTTCCTGGCAGGGGGGTTGGGATAGCCTAGTGGTCTAGACTGTCGCGCTTCGACCCCTAGCTGGCCGTACACCTCTGGCTTGCGGCTGTGGTTTCTAGCCCTGATGTGAGCGTATGTGGCATGGAGATAGGGGCGCCTTCTCAACCTCGTGGGTTTCCTCCGGGCACTCCGGTTTCCCCCACGGCTAAAGACCCCTACGCGCAAGCGAATTATTGAAATAAATTTAAAACCATATGTTAGTCCCGAAATGACCTAGTTGTGTTGAGTGGACGTTAAACCCCATTTCTATCTCTCTGTTCCTGGCAACCAGAGTAGGATGATCGTTTACATTTAATTGCCTAGATTATCACAATTATGAAGCAGAATATGAATTGCTCGTTCTGCATGAAGTACAATACATGTTCCCTCGTATGACAACAGTATGACAATTATAAAGCAAAATATGAATTGTTCGTTTTGTATGAAGGTTTCGTAGATGTTCCTTCTGAATACAACACGTTGTCCCTCTATTGCCCTTTTTGACAACAATATAACAATTGTGTCGAATTTTCTGTTAAAAGTGTCAGAAAGTATCTTTGTGTATTCAAAACTTTGTTAATAAATGAACCTCTACTGAAATGAAATGTTAATAGTACAATAGTAGCAAACGGGACACACATTTAAATCCAAACAATCACTCAAATGAAAAAAATAAATAAGTACGAACTTTTCCAATTGCCACAAGATTATTCAATCTGTGTTCCGGAGTGCCTTTGCTACCAGATTTGTCTGTGGTTTACCAGACACTATTAAAACTTGGGTCCATGAAATAAAACCAAGTACGAACAATCCAAATCATTAGACAAAATTCGAAGTCCTAAAAAACGGTATAGGCAAAATAGTGTAATCAGGCAAAATAGTGTAATCAGCAAATGGACTGTTCACCGTGTACAAAATACACGACAAACATTGGTAACATCCACCCTCTGTGAAAATGATCAAATATATGTTCGTACTTTGTTTTACAGAAAAAATCCAGATGGTTTCCAGGGTTAGGACAGGTAGCCAATCAAATTCCTCACCTAAAGTTAAAAAGAGAAAGATGGATACACGAGGTATGTTTGTCATCAATGTACAAATATAGAATACTGAAACTTGTACGTCTTAGTGACGTCACTAAGATATACAAGACACGTATGCGTAAGTACGTTAAAAAAAGAGAGAGAGAGGGGGAGAGAGGGAGAGAAAGAGAGAAATGGGGTTTAACGTCCACTCGACACAAGCTAGGTCATTTCGGGACTAACATATGGTTTAATTTTATTTCAATAATTCGCTTGCTCGTAGGGGTCTTTAGACGTGGGACGGGGGGGGGGGCGAAAGTACGTTAAAAGACGTCAAGCGTTGACATAGAGATGCTCTAGGCTCAAAATACAAAAGAAAAACAAGAAGTAAGAATTGTGTGCACTGATACAACAGATAATCACACAATGCTCGCCCTTTTCCACACAGTTTATCAACAAGGACAGGGGCGTACGTGATATAGTATGTCGTCGGTGGGGAGTCAAAAGGTTGTATCTGGATTTTGCGAAATGGTCCAGGGGTAGGTTTCTCAAAAATAAGCTATTTTAACGATCCGTTAAATTCTAACGGACATATCTTGGTAACGTGTTGTTTGTTAAATTTACTACAGAAAACACTATAGAATACTTTATTTTTTGCCTTTAGAAATATTAGCATAAATCTGTAGGAAAAATTGGCATCACGGAATGTCTGGGGCCTTTATTTTCAGTAACAATCTTTCTCTCCGTTAAAGTTAACGGGTCGTTAAAAGATAACGGAGCTTTGAGCAACCGGCCCCAGGAGAGCACTAGCCCAGAGGTTGAGAATCAAAATGTCCTATAAAACCATCACGTCAAAATGACATATTATGTAAAATGTGGTATTTCTGAAGCTTTTCTCAAATATTTTTTTACAAAATGTATTTGTAACCATTAAAACGATCCATACATATCAAGCTCAACATCTAGTTCAGAGTGAAAGCTAGTTATATTTCGTTTGATTGTAATGCTTTGGTTAGACACAAAGTTGGTTTTTCCAAGGGTCCTGATATTCCAATCTACTCGCCCTTTTCAACACAGTGTTTCAACAGGGACAAGGGGCGTATGTAAAAGAGTATGCTTTTCCCAGGGCACTGATATTCTACACTCCGACATTCGCCGAAAGCATACCATGTTATGCGCACAACACGCATCATTACTATTTGTCAACGTGTCAGCGGATGGTCTGACAAGGAGAACTGTCTAGTCGTTCGGATTGGACGAAAAACCAAGGTCCCGTGTACACATTGGCGTGCACGTAAAAGATCCCTTGGCAGTTGGAATTCGATATAGGAGTAGGCCGTAGCGCTACTTCCCGGGCAAAATTTCCTTCATGGCACACTGTATGGCGTATGCCCGTCTTCCATTAGCTAAGGTGAGGTGCATAACAACACAACAGGACGTTAAACCCCATTTCATTTTATTTCAACGTCGCAGAATTAAATTTAAAAACCAAATTAAAATCTTTCTTTTGTTACAGTCCCTGATGATGTGAATTCCTCTCCAGAACTATCCAAAGATTGTGATTCACGTGAAGACACCAGTACGTCATCCGACCACGGCACGTTTCTTCGTCCTATACCGTTACCCAGCCATAGAGATGTACCTTATTGTTATTCTACAAATTATTATCGAAGTCTGCCATGTTCTCCGGACACATCGTTCACCCCTCCAAGACATTATCAAGGTTTTAATAATGGTGTCTTTGAGAGATCTTACCTGCCCCAGTTTGGTGTCGGCCATACTTACCCGGATTACATAAACAATGGCTCCTCTTTCTCCTCTCAAAGATTGACGTCTGCTTATCACCAAGAGCCTCATTCTTATCACGCGCAAAATTACACGTCATATCCTGCCCTAGCGAGAAGTATATCGCCTGTGACGTCATCCTATTGGTCGCCGATTGATAGCAGACAGTTTCCGGTTCCGGTAGTACCGGAGTCAATAAATGAGTGTAGTTATGGAAGCGGCCATGATGGATGTAGGAAATCGGGTTACACCAGAAGTGGAATATATCCAGAGTCAGGTAATAAGATAAATAATTTGTAACAGGCATTACCCAAGGGGGCAAAGTTGAGGTTGTCAAAAAAAGCCTCTATAATTAAGTTTCTCGACTAATGTTAAATAAATTCGTTTTTTCGAACTGATTTCAATTTAGATCTAAATTGTATGATTAATTTTGTTAAAAAAAAAATTGTTAGAATATTTTCTTTGACGTCATTGTTATCAAATTAAATGTATTTTTTGTTGCTGAATTAACTACACTCTCACTGTTTTATTACCCCCCCCCCCCCACCCCCCACCCCCCAGCCCGAGATTTTCTCAGTAAAACAAAACATGGGACGACCGTGAATAAAATGAATCTTACACCGATTGGGACGAAAACAGGTTGCAATCATGGATTCGAATTGACAGCAATTGGATTACAATTGTCAATTGTCGATGGTTCTTTCACGTGCACGCCAACCTGTAGCCTACACGGGACTACGATATTTGTCATCAATCCGAAGGACAGGTCGTACTTTGCGAGTTCTATTTCGCTGTCAAGGCGAAACATACGGTTAAAAAACCGGAGAACTTTTGCCGCCAACCCTGTGATCGAACCCCGGCCACCGTATTTAGTAAGACGGTACCTCACACAGTGAGCCACTGCGGCCCATAGAACGAGCTAAATACAAAATCCCGCGAAACCATTACTACTATGACGTAAACTCGTCACTTGATTGCGGTCAGATGTTAACCTGATTTCCCGTTTGTCGAACTAATGTTAAGTTTGAAAGGTATACAATAGGTCTAAATGACGTCAGCGTAAGCACCGTATTATTCTGGTATTGTTATTGGGCTATTTTTGTCGAGAAATACGTCAGAGATGAGTGCAGGCATACAATAGAAATCAATTTATCGTAATTTATCATTGATTTTACAATTTGTATTGTCTTTCTATCTTTCTATTCTTTCTAAAAAATAATATTTTTATAATTAACAATTTATAAAAATACTGTTGTCGATTAAGCAATTTGTATTATCTCTCTATGGAGGGTTGAAAGCCAAAACTGCCTATCTCCAAAATTGACGTTTTGAGAAAATGAAGATTTAAAGTTTGACTGAATTTTAAAAATCAGGTAATTGATGAATTTAGATGATTTTTGGTAATTACGTGTGTATTAATTAGCTGAAAACAAATGCTGAATGATCAATAGGTTTATTGCAGTAGTTTTCAATTTATTTCATAATAATGGATTATAGACACTTCTGGTCGATATAAATTCACCCAATATGGGAAGTCAACATTGGAGATATCCTGTTCTGGAACATTGACAAGACAGTTTCGGCATTTTTTTTTATCAGCAAGAACTGTACAAGTGGGATATATACATATCTTGCATTAAGTTCCATATGTAAATACATACCATTTAGCAAAAAAAATGTCAGCAAGAACTGTCTATCTGGAGATACGGTTTTTTGCTTCGAAAAAAAATAAGTGGTTCTGTACTTAACAATATATGACTTCTTTGTTGCGTCATTATTTATAAAGATAGGACTTAGATAATTTTTGCTGAGAAACTTCACGAAATTTCGAACTGTTTGGTGTATTTAACTCATTTTTGGCAATTTTGGAGATAGACACTTCTGGCTTTCAGCCCTCGCTATCTTTCTATTCTTTATAAAATATATTATTGTTATAATTAACAATTTATAAAATAATTATTACACTGATAATATTGATTATAGATCACTTCCCATAGACGCGTTAAAGGGACAACAACACTCTTGCTGGCTTGACAGGTCCAGAAAGTTTTTTAGCATTATTGTAACTACAAGATGTTTAAGTGTCCTACCTGTTGTGTAAACTATCCATTACAACCCATTTTACTTGTCCAGAGGGTTCGAAAATATGTTTAAATCCAAGTTGCATTTGAAAGGGTTTACGTAAGGCTTTTCAAACCATGTTACGGCATATAGTTGAATTTTTCCAATTTTTAAAATTAGGTGTGTTCAGATGAAATTTGTATCATCGATTAATTAAAATATTGTAAAATAGTACAAATTGTTGACCAGAATAAAGATTGGGACATATTATTCAGTTACAACAAGAGTGGTATTGGGGCTTTAATATATACTTTATCTACTTTAATATATATGTACTCATATATACAGGAAATGTTACGCCCACATCACCCAGTTATTGTGGTTTTTAATAGATGGAATGTTTCTATTCTACTAAGTTACCAGGTGGGTTGAATGGCCGAATGGTTAGCAGGTGCGTGCTGTATCATAAAGCCTCTTATTGACTCAACTGGCGTGGTTTCGAATCCCTGGTTGTACGTTACAAGAAGTAGGGTCGCCTGTCTAACTTCGTGGGTTTTCTACGGGTCCTCCGGTTTCATCTCACTGTCAAAGACCCCTACGCGCTAGCGAATTATTAAAATAAAATTAAACCATATGTTAGTCTCCCTCTCTCTCTCTTCTCTCCCTCTCTCTCTCTCTCTCACTCTCTCTCTCTAAGTTACCACTTTTGATAAGTCTATTCAAGCCACGAATCAATTATTTTTGCATCTTGTCTAATACAGAGTAACTGCCCTTGATACAGATCAATTTTTTTGAATTTTTATCTTATACAGAATTACCACCCTTGATATAGATCAAATATTTTGTAACTTGTCTAATACAGAGTAACTGCCCTTGATAAAGATTAATTATTTTGTAACTTGTCTAAGTTACCATCCTTGATAAATATCGGTTATTGAGATTGTGACGACCGGACCGGACCCGATTCCAGGGTTCAAATGTCTCCGTGTGTTTAAAATGAGGGTTGGGTTAAAATAAACAACGCCGGTGTATGTTGATTCAACAACATCTTAATAATCCACTGTAGAAGAAACAAACAAGCCAGTGCCACCTATATTTGATTAGTTCGTTTTATGATCCTAAGTGAATTCGTTTTTTTGGGCCTCGTGTTAATCCTGTTGAATTCAATCAGGTGCATTATGTACCGTGTTGTGGTCCTACTGTTAATCCCATTCTATTAAATCGAAGCTGGCGGATTATTTACCGTTGATATTTTGGTTTTATTTCCTTAATTTAATATTCATAAATCAACTTTAAGACTTTTTACCATGGATTAGACTGAACAATACATATATATATATATATATATATATTTATATATATATTACCATGGATATACCCTGATCAATATAGAAACATCAGCGACTTTAACAACTCGTATTGCTGTCAACAGTTTTTGCCAATTAGCTCAAACTCGCACAACGCTCACGCCCTTACATTCTTTGTCAATATTTTTCTTTTAAAACCAAAACCCCAGTAAAGTATTGTAAGCACGTTCTGTTTCTAATTTCTCTCATCTTCTTGTTGTTTTTTTCAGTGGAATCCAGTTTTCCTGTGTCTGCCTTCAGTTCAACTGTTGACTCTAGTCAATATATATATGATCGATCAGTGTATCAAGATGAATGCTACTCCACCAATATGACGTCAAGTCGTCCAGCATATAAACACTACTTGTAGTCAAGTCGCCCAGTCTATAGACAATACTTGTAGTCAAGTCGCCCAGCCTATAAACAATACTTGTAGCTATAAACATAGAATACCAGATAAATACAAAACTTAAACATGCATTATGCAAGAGCTACATTTGTCTATTGCAGGTCTTTCTTTAGGCGTGAAATGTTATCTAAACTATTAATTAGACATTAATTAACTTATCCAGACCATAATCAACTCTCGATGTCAAGGCTAGCCTTTGATATCAACTGGATTATATTCCTATATGCTGGTAACGCTCATAGCCGATAAATACAACACTTAATGTTTCATTCGGCAAACCTCAGCAGATTCTAGTACCCTACATCTAGCTTCGGCGGTGTGACGAAGTCCGCCATTCGAACTTTCAAGCTCCCAGATTATTAACGTCGTTGCCCGAGACGACGCATTTGAAGAATGTTTTATCATACAAAGATTTCAAAGTCTTAAGCTGTTTTCTTTCAAGTTTATCCGACGTTCTTTAGACCAGGACAAGTTTGCACTGAAAATTCTACATACTCTTCGAATGAAGCAATTGTGAGAACTTCTTTGTAAAAGCGGCAAGTTTTCCTAATAAGTAAACCGGTGCCTCGTCGCAATTGTACATGTATAGACGTAGGTACATATCACTTACCGTCATACAGCCGAGGATAGATGTAGGGTACCGGAATCTGCCGATGTTTGCCGACTGTTAACGTATAACCTTAGCACCTTGTAGTCAAGTCGTTTAGCCTTTTAAACACAGAATACCGAATAAATCTAATAAAGTTTCCTATAACAACCTATCATGTCTACTTAAAGACAACTCATGATTTTATAATTATACACTCTGTATACATATTTGACGAGGGAGGGAAATTGGGAGGACCCAGAGAAAACCCACAAGGTTGGACAGGCGACCCTAGTCCTTGTCATGTACAACCGTGGATTCGTAAACCACACTAGACAGAAAAATACAGAGAGAAATGGGGATTAAAGTTCACTCCATACAAACTAGGTCATTTCGAGACTAACATATGGTTTAATTTTATTTCGCTATTTCCCCTGCACGTAGGGGTCTTTAGCAATGAAGAGAAACCGTAGAACCCAGATAGGTCCCACGGGGCTGGAAAGGCGACCCAAACAAACAGGGATTCCAAACATTTCGAACGCAAAAAAGAATAATATGCCGCAACGCATCGACCAAACAATAGCATGTCGCAACGCAGTGACCGCAACAGTTTCTTTATCTCGCAAGCGTGGTTATATTAGTATTGACCTCATTTCTTTAAATTTAATGTCAACTAACAACTGGGCTGACGAAGACAGGCCGACGACCTAAAGTTTGCTATGAGCGAAATATTGCCCGGGAAAGCGGCGCTACAGCGCTAGGATTCGGTTACTTGCACGCCAATGTATACGCAAACCTTGGTTTTTCGTCCCATCCGAAAAACTAGATAGCTGTCCTTGCCAGGCCCTCAGCCCTGTACCACTGACAATGGGGGACCTCTTTCAAAACCTAAATCAAATGTTGTAGGAGAAGAATAGAAAATATTTGAGTATATTCAGGACATTTTTATTGAACGAAACATCAAATAAACATGCAACGCCATTTATCAGATCAGAATATCCATTAGCTGTTATCGATTCCGTCGGGCTATTTTCAAATCGGACGTGTTGATAAAAGAAAAACGGCATTGGACATAAAACCAGGTGAAATCAAATATAATGGGGGTTCATCGTCCAAACATGTCCATCAACGGGGCTAATGAAGAGAGAGAGGGAGAGAGAGAGGGGGGGATAGAGAGAGAGAGAAAGAGAGAGAAGTGGGGTTTAACGTACGCTTGCCACAGACTAGGTCATTTCGGGACTAACATATGGTTTTTTAAAATTTTATTTCAACAATTCGCTTGCGCATAGGGGTCTTTTGCGGTGGGAGGAAACCTTGTCACGTACAACCGTGGATTCGAAACCACGCCAGTTAACTCAATGACAGGCTTTATGATGCAACACGCACGTGCTAACCATTGGGTCATCCCACCCCTAGATGATAGAGCACGTGTCATGTATATATATGTATATATGCAGGCTATATAAAGAGTAAAGTTGAAACGTTGGTATGAAATAAAACTTGAAGCCAGAAATAACAGAATATTGGGTAACAAATATGTGCTCTATGACGTCACATGTGCACCTTGTATTTAAAGTAACTATACGTGTTTGCATTTTTCAGAAAAATATAAAATTTCTCACGGATTAATCCACGCTAATTATCACCCAGGCTGATTAATCCACGTTTACATGTACCCAATTGTTAATAATAATAATAATATTAATAATAATAATAATAATCACGTCATTTTACAAGGGTAGCAAATTAGGCCTGAGGCCTTTTTCCGATTTGGCCCTTGGCACAGATCGTGCGAATGATTTCGATCATTACTGCAGGAAGAAACCGAAGAACTCGGAGGAAACCTGCCTGATCGGACGGGAGACCGAATATCCCTCTCACTTACAACTATAAATTTCATGCCCTGAGCTGGGATTGAAAACACTCGTTGCATTGGTGAGAAGCCGCCTCTCTGTCGCCACGGCTATCCGATGTACCCAATTGTTAATGTTGCGGGGTGTCGGGTCTAATCCGAACAAAAAGGCGTAAAGAACCCTTAGTCATCTTCCACATAGAACACTTATTGTTGTGTATCAGGGGCGGATACCCCCCCCCCCCCCCGCCCCCTGCTCAGCTAGATGATAAATAATTTCAACCCATTTTATGAGAAAAAATTCCAGGTCGTGTTGTGCTTTGTCCTTTATCACCAGATGGTAGGGTGGAACTGATATTCAAAACGCGAAAAAAATTATATAGACATAATATATGATATTAGAATTCTCTTAACAGTTTATGTTAAAGGTCGCGTAGCTCTCATTTTTAGAACCTTAAACGCACCAATTAAAGATACATTATCAGCGCCCCCCCCCCCTACTAAGACATGAAAATTTGAAGGGCCCGAGAAACTTAAATCTTAAAGCCTTTAACTGACCCCACGGAAAATCGCCTATTGATGACGGCAATTTTTTAATACCGTACTGTATGAAGATTAAAGAGTTTTATTAACGCTATTCACCTGTTAGACTGGCCCAGTCTCTTCTATTTTTTTTACATTTCGATTTATATAAAAGGACTGGCCAATTTTTGGTGTGTGGAGCAGACTGGCCACCAGTCTATTCACCTGTTGACGTTGTATATTGCTGTTTTTGTTTTTTTAATTTAATTTTATCGGCAGCGTTGATAAGAAAAAAAACCTGGTCATTTTTTTTTTTTTTTAGAAAAAAATTAAAAAATGAGCTAGCGGAATTTATAAGGTTTTTTTTAAAAATTTGATACATAACATATTCACCGATTATGTTTTATTATTATACCTGAAGATAATGTCTTATGAGGTGAACTTGGAACATCCCTTTACCGCGAAACAGTGGTAGGTAGGTATACACTAAAGCGATTTAGTGCAGGTAAAATGTTTACGACAGGTTTGTGTCGAGTGGACGTTAAACCAAATCCTTCTCTCTCTCTCTCTCGCTTCCCATGCGGATGACTAGACTTATACCAGAACAACAAAATTGACACCATTTTGTTAGCGAGTCGGCTTCTTATTCAATGAGTTACGGAGACTCCATACCACTTAATGAATAACAGTGCTGTAAAGTGCACTTTAAATTGTGTACCATTGTTAATATAAAGCATGTTAAACAGTGCCAGTATATATGTGTTATAATAGAGTATGTAATATAGATATACAACAGTAGATATGTGATATAATATAGATATTAAACAGTATGATGTATGTATGGGGTAGCAGATAATAACAGACAATAGACAAACAGGTAGGTGAGAGTGAATGAATGAAATGGGGTTTAACGTCCTACTATTATGCACCTAACCTGGGCCAATGGAAGACGGGGGTAGGTGAGAGAGAGACACGGGGTTTAACGTCTCGAAATGTTCCCGATTCCCATTGATTTCAGACTAATTTGCTGTTACTGACAACCAGAGTAGATTGATTGTTTAAATTGAATTGCGGAGGTTATCACAATTATGAGAGAGAGTGAAGAGAGATAGAGAGAGAAGAGAGAGAGAGAGAGAGGGGGGAGGGAGGATATGGAGAGTGAGAGAAAGAGAAAGAGAGAGAGAAAGAAAGAGAGATAGAGAGATAAATGGGGTTTAACGTCCACTCGACACAAACTAGGTCATTTCGTGACTAACATATGGTTTATTTTTTTTTTCAATAATTCGGTTGTGCGTAGGGGTCTTTAGCAGTGGGAGGAGACCGGGGGACCGGGAGAAAACCCACGAGGTTGGACAGGCGACCCCACACCTTGCCACGTACAATGGGGGATTCGAAACCTTGCCAGTTGATTTAGTAACAGGCTTAATGATACACCGAGCGCACGCTAACCATTCAGCCACCCAACCCCCCAAACAGGTAGGTTAATAATCTCTAATAGGAACACATAACATATACATTATAAAAGATTTAGATAAAGAGCTGATCGTTCTTGCTTGCTTTTTTTTGCGGACACCTGTTACTACTGTTTGTCGTGTATTCTGAACACGGTGAACAGTCCATATCCTGATTACACTTTTTTGTCTATACCGTTTTTTTAGGTTTTCGAATTTTATCTAATGTATGGATTGATCATACTTGGTTTTATTTTATTGTTATAATACTTCAGAAAAGATCACTCAAAATCATTCAAATTACAAAGTCTGGGTGGGTTTATCACTGTTTTGACAAGACGTAACACAGATACATCATTTTAAAATTAAATCATCAATACGTTTATACCTTAATCACCCGAGTGTCTAGAGAGTTAAGTATAGCCTTGTCATGTGAAAAAAAGTCTAAATAATAATTCATTTTTTAAAAGCTTGAAGCCAAAATTCAGACCTGTAATATGTAGACTTTAGCTCTTACATAATGGGCGTTAAATATGATATTGTTATGATATTGTGTCCAATGTAATCATGGCCAGAGTACGGTATATTATATAACACATGATCAGAGTATATTATATAACACATGGTCAGAGTTAATATATATCTTATGGTCAGAGTATATTATATAACACATGATCAGAGTATATTATATATCACATGGTCAGAGTATATTATATATCACATGATCAGAGTATATTATATAACACATGATCAGAGTATATTATAACACATGGTCAGAGTATATTATATAACACATGATCAGAGTATATATAAAACACATGGTCAGAGTATATTATATAACACATGGTCAGAGTATATTATATAACACATGATCAGAGTATATTATATATCACATGATCAGAGTATATTATATAACACATGATCAGAGTATATTATATAACACATGATCAGAGTTTACTATCCACATCACACTTATTCGACACGATCTTCAAATAGAAATTCGTGTTACCAAAGTCAAAGTGAGAGAAATGATATGAAATATGTTTGTAAAGTGATTTCTATTAATAGTGACTGTTGATCGTTAGATTTATCGATATGAATATTGTCAAAGATGAGTGAAATGATATGAAATGTGTATGTAAAGTGGTTTCTATTAATAATAGTTGTTAACTATATTAGAAATATTTATATAAAGTCTTTTCTATTGATAGTGACTGTTAACCATTAGAAATTTTATCGATATGAATTTTTTCAAATCGAGGGCTGTTTGTACGAATATTTCAGGGGGGCGGGGCGGGGGTTGAATGGTTATTAACGTGCGTGCTGTATCATAAAGCCTGTCATTGAGTCAACTACCGTGGTTTCGAATCCCCGATTGTACGGGGCAAGGGGTATGGTCGCCTTCCAACCTCGTGGGTTTTCTCCGGGTCCTCAGTCCCCCCCCCACTGCTAAATCCCCTACGTGCAAGCGAATAATTGAAATATAATATGTTAGTCTCGAAATGACCTAGTTTGCGTGGGGTGGACGTTAGACCCTATTTCTCTCTCCAAAGACCATGTTTGATTCACAGCGTAGCCCTGTCTTCAGTGGGAGTGTGAAAGAGAGAGAGAGAGAGAGAGAGAGAGAGAGAGATAAATGGGGTTTAACGTCCACTCAACACAACTAGGTCATTTCGAGACTAACATATGGTTTAATTTTATTTCAATAAATCGCTTGCGCGTAGGGGTCTTTAGCAGTGGGAGGAAACCGGAGTGCCCGGTTGAAACCCACGAGGCTGAGAAGGCGCCCCTATCTCTATGCCACATACGCTCACACCAGGTCTCGAAACCACAGTCGCAAGCCAGAGGTGGCCGGCCTGCTAGAGGTCGAAGCGCGGCACTCTAGACCACTAGACCATCCCAACCCCCTCCTGTCTTCAGTATCATTGTTAGAGCAGACAAGTAGATCTAAACAAGGCCAACAAGGCCACCATATTGTATGATCTAGTTAATTTGGGAGAGATCTAAACAAGGTCACCTAATTGTCTTGCGGTTCAACCTCATTAACTCTATGACTGTGTTTTTATATGAAGTAACCAGCTACACGTCAATATGGTGAATTCTATTGTATTAATTATTTATAGGTGTGTTATTATGTATCTACTTGACAATATTTTACCGACATTTCGCCTAATAGTTTGGATGCGGCTATGGCGAGTGTGGCGCTAGGCAGGGTAAGCTTTTCCGGGCACCTGTTATCGCTGTTTGTTTTAGGAGCTGCTTTCGGTCTTGAATTTACGTCGTTTTTTTTATGAACATCGAGTTGATAATCAGAGCAGTCTCTGACTCTGTATGTATGATATACTCTAGTAAACACTATTTACAGAGAGGGAGAGAGAGAGAGAGAGAGAGAGAGAGAGAGAGAGAGAGAGAAATGGGGTTTAAAGAGGCTTAATGGCTAACATTTGAGACTTAGAAATTCCCAAAAGTGAATCGCAACGCATATAATACTGTAATATGAATGTAATTAAACTGATTTACATTCAATCGTTTCGGTTTTTACTCCAATTTCAAAGCAGTTATGTTCGGCGAACAAAGCCAGCAACCTCAATTGCGTGCAGATTTCTAGCGTCTAGTTATTCCAGTCTACATGACTCCGTTTGATTTGATTTAAATTGACCAATATTTCGGGGTTTCGATGTCGAAGATTTTGGAGGATTTTAAGTTGCGGACTTAGGTCCTCTAACGCCCACTCGACACAAATTAGTTCATTTCGGGACTAACATATTATTATGTTTTAATTCTATAATAAACAGTATTTATATTCCATAGAATTAGTTCTACGTATGGGATAATAATCAGAACTTATATTCTATAGAATTACTTCTTCGTATGAGATAATAAACATAACTTATATTACATAGAATTAGTTCTACGTATGGGAAATAAACAGTACTTATATTACATAGAATTAGTTCTACGTATGGCGTAATAATCAGAACTTATATTCCATAGAATTAGTTCTACGTATGGCGTAATAATCAGAACTTATATTCCATAGAATTAGTTCTACGTATGGCGTAATAATCAGAACTTATATTCCATAGAATTAGTTCTACGTATGGGGTAATAATCATAACTTATATTACATAGAATTAGTTCTACGTATGGCGTAATAATCAGAACTTATATTACATAGAATTAGTTCTACGTATGGGACAATAAACATAGCTTATATTCCATAGAATTAGTTGTACGTATGGGGTAATAATCAGAACTTATACTCCATAGAATTAGTTCTACGTATGGGATAATAAACAGTACTTATATTACATATAATTAGTTCTACGTATGGGTAATAATCAGAACTTATACTCCATAGAATTAGTTCTACGTATGGGGTAATAATCATAACTTATACTACATAGAATTAGTTCTACGTATGGGATAATAAACAGTACTTATATTACATAGAATTAGTTGTACGTATGGGGTAATAATCAGAACTTATACTCCATAGAATTAGTTCTACGTATGGGATAATAATCAGAACTTATACTCCATAGAATTAGTTCTACGTATGGGATAATAAACATAACTTATATTCCATAGAATTAGTTCTACGTATGGGACAATAAACAGTACTTATATTCATAGAATTAGTTCTACGTGTGAGAAATAAACAGTACTTATATTACATAGAATTAGTTCTACGTATGGGATAATAAACAGTACTTATATTCCAGAGAATTAGTTCTACACCCAGATATAATTAATGAAATTTGATACTAACAGTTGGCTAGTACTTGAGAAATGAAACACTTGAGTCCAAGTTGATATTTAAAGAGAGAGCCGCGATTTAACGATCCCTAACGATAAACTTGAAGTCAAGTTGATATTTAAAGAGAGAGAGAGGCGCGATTTAACTTTAACCTTTCCCTCAAGACAAACTTCAAGTCAAGTTTGATCTTTAAAGAGGAATACCACTGTTGATTATTTTTATTTATATGAAATGACTTCGTTGGCGAGACCTTAAACCCCATTATTTCCGAATTTAATCCCGTTCTGTCAGAATTAACCCCCATTCTGTCAGAATTAAACCCCATTCTGTCAGAATTAAACCCCATTCTGTCAGAATTAAACCCCGTTCTGTCAGAATTAAACCCCATTCTGACTGAATTAAACCCCATTCTGTCTGAATTAAACCTCATTCTGTCTGAATTAAACCCCATTCTGTCTGAATTTAACCCCATTCTGTCAGAATTAACCTCCATTCTGTCAGAGTTAAACCCCATTCTGTCAGAATTAAACCCCGTTCTGTCAGAATTAACCTCCATTCTGTCAGAATTAAACCCCATTCTGTCTGAATTAAACCCCATTCTGTCAGACTTAAACCCCATTCTGTCAGAATTAAACCCCATTCTGTCAGAATTAAACCCCGTTTTGTCAGAATTAACCTCCATTCTGTCAGAATTAACCCCATTCTGTCAGAATTAAACCCCATTCTGTCAGAATTAAACCCCGTTCTGTCAGAATTAAACCCCATTCTGTCAGAATTAAACCCCATTCTGTCAGAATTAAACCCCATTCTGTCAGAATTAAACCCCATTCTATCAGAATTAAACCCCATTCTGTCAGAATTAAACCCCATTCTGTCAGAATTAAACCCCATCCATTCCGCATTAACCCCCATTCTGTCAGAATTAAATCCTATTCTATCAGAATTAAACCCTATTCTGTCAGAATTAAACCCTATTCTGTCAGAATTAAACCCTATTCTGTCAGAATTAAACCCTATTCTGTCAGAATTAAACCCTATTCTGTCAGAATTAAACCCTATTCTGTCGGAATCAAACCCCGTTTTGTCAGAATTAAAAGCTATTCTGTCAGAATTAAACCCCATTCTGTCAGAATTAAAACCTGTTCTGTCAGAATTAAAACCTATTCTGTCAGAATTAAACCTATTCTGTCAGAATTAACATCCATTCTGTCAGAACTCAACTTCGTTCTGTCATCATTAAACCCCGTCTGTCATAATAAAATCCAGTGCGATCATAATTATAAAGCCCATGCATTCTTTCCGAATTTAATCCCGTTCTGCACGCATTAACCCCCATTCTGCCCGCATTAACCCCCATTCTGTCAGAACTAAACTTCGTTTTTTCAGCATTAAACCCCGTTCTATCCGGACTGAATCCCGTTCGGTCGTAAAAAAACCCGATTTTGTCCGAATTAAATCGGATTTTGTCCGCATTAAACCCGCTCTGTCCGAATTAAACCCCATTCTGTGAGAATTAAAACCCGCTCTGTCAGAAAAAGGGGGTAGAACTGCTTATCACGCTGGTCAGATATGGTAAAAATGACATCAAATGCACAATAATTTCTTTATGACCGACAAACAAATACATGTAGTGATGTTATATCCGGTGTCTAGTCGTTGCCATGGTACCAAAATCCGAGATCCCGTGTACACACGTTGGTGTACACGTCTGGAGAGTTGGGTGGCCTAATGGTTAGCACGTGAGCGCTGTATCATAAAGACCGTCATTGAGTCAACTGGCGTGGTTTCGAATCCCCGGTTGTACTCGACAAGGAGTAGGGTAACCTGTCAAACCTCGTGGGTTTTCTCCGGATCCTCCAGTTTCGCCCCACTGCAAAAGACCTCTACACGCAAGCGTATTATTGAAGTGAAATTGAACCATATGTTAGTCCTGAAATGACCTAGTTTGGTTCGAGCGGACGTTAAATCCCATTTCTCTGTCTCTCTCTCTCTGTCTGTCTGTCTCTCTCTCTCTCCCTACTCGACAAGGAGTAGGGTAACCTGTCCAACCTCGTGGGTTTTCTCCGGATCCTCCAGTTTCGTCCCACTGCAATAGACCTCTACACGCAAGCGAATTATTGAAATTGAACCATATGTTAGTCCCGAAATGACCTAGTTTGGTTCGAGCGGACGTTAAACCCCCTCTCTCTCTCTCTCTCTCTCCCTCTCGCTCTCGCTCTCTCTCATTTTCTATATCAAGTATCCGAGGAAGTGTTATGTTTAATAAACAACTTGACGAACTTGTAACCCAAATTAATTCTGATAAACAAAGTTTAAACATTGAGTTATATATGAGTTAGTACAGGTGTATTTTATCACTCAAACTCTCTTGTTACATTTAGAAACACGTGTTCATTTCGACATCTGAAAGAAACCATCCATTTTTGTTTTTTTGACGTTGATTGACGTCTTTCAATTAATGAGACAGACTCCGGTCGATTTCTAGCAATGTGGGCATATCTGTATACTGTGAACTGTCCCATGGGGACATATCTCATACAGAAAAGAAATGAAATGGGGTTTAACGTCCTACTCTTCTGCACCTAGCCTGGGCTAATTGAGGACGAGCATACGCGATACAGTGTGCTATGGGGGAAATGTTTGCCCAGGCAGCAGCGCTACGGTCTACTCTTATATCGAATTCTAACCGCCAGGGGATCTTTTACGTGCACTCCAATGTGTACACGGGACCTCGGTTTGTCGTCCCATCCGAACGACGAATCTCATACAGTGTTCTATGAAGATATATATGTCATGCAGTGTTCTATGGGGACAAATGTCATGCAGTGTTCTATGAGGACATATCTCATACAGTGTTCTATGAGGATATATCTCATGCAGTGTTCTATGACGACATATCTCATACAGTGTTCTATGGGAACATATGTCATGCAGTGTTCTATGGGAACATATGTCAAATGAAGTGTTTATAAGGACTTAAAATACAGATGTGACGTCATCCTTTGATGTTGGTGTACCATTATTTCAAATAATGTACGGGCAACTTGCCAATAGTACATGATTTCAATATTAGACTGGCATGATGTTTTTCACTGTAAGCGCACGTGCGGAGTCTGTATTTTAAGTAGTTTAATCGTCTCGGGGCTTAGACATTGCGTAATATATTGTTAAAACACTCGGACCTACGGTCCTCTTGTTGTTACAATATATTACTTAATGTCTCGCCCTCGATCATTAAACCACACATAATGGTTTTTTATATCATGCAGTGTCCTATGAGGACATTTATCATATCATCCGAATGAGTAGCCACTGACTAACAACGGCATCGAACTAGTGACCTGGTAAGTGAACCTCGGGTTAGTGGAGTAGAACGGAATGATACTACTGGGGATACCGAGGTGGCGTCTTGTATCACTGACGAGCCTGCTTAATGGAACCTGTTACGTCATCCGATCAGGCAGGTTTCCCCTGAGTTCTTCGGTTTCTTCCTGCAGTAATGATCGAAATCATTCGCACGAACTGTGCCAAGGGCCAAATTGGAAACAACAGGCCTCAGGCCTAATTTATTACCCTTGTAAAATGACGCGATTATTATTATTATTATTATTATTATGGCTATTGTACCAGGCCTTCCCTAAAAGTTTAATCTGTTAAAAAAAAAAAATTATTGAAAATGTACATTGACGTTGGCGGAGATCGACCACCATACCACCCAGATGTTACACATAAAGAATTTCAGAAATTGATTCTAAAGGGTGTGTGTAGGGAATTCTTTTGACTGAGATACTCAAGAGTGTGCGAAATACCCCCATATGCTACTGGCGCCTGTAGGATTTCCGAAAGGGAGAGGAGAATCGGCGAAAACATTGAAATAATTCCAGTTGATATAAAGTTTCTCACAGAGAGATTTATTAAGAAAAAAATTCCTCAAAAACAGCACACGCCATTCTACAATTTAATATCGTATCAAACAAGCCTATTTTTATTACATAATGATGATGCGTGTGCGCCTGAACGCACATGCGCACGTTTAACCATTCAACATTTCCTTACTTCTCTCTAAGGAAAACAGTTATTGCTTTCTATTCGTTGCTATACGTGGGTGTTTAAATGAGAAGGTTTAACCAGACCTTATGCCTAATCACGATCTCAATAATATCTTTGAATTCTGCGTCTTTCATCCTGAACATTTACTCTAAGGAGATTACTCGATAAGGCCAAACTTCAAACATATATTTAACGCTAGTTAAAGCCCCAATACTACTCTTGCTGTAACTGAATAATATGTTCCAATCTTTATTCTGGTCAACAAATTGTACTATTTTACAATTAATTGATGATACAAATTTTATCTAAACACATTGAATTTAAAAAATAGGAAAAATTCAACTACATGGTTTGAAAAGCTTTACGTAAACACTTTTAAATGCAGCTTGGATTTAAACATATTTTCGAACCCTCTGGACAAGTAAATTGGGATGATTTACATAACAGGTAGGACACTTAAACATCTAGTAGTTAGAAAAAGGCTAAAAATAATTTCTGGACCTGTCAAGCTGGCAAGAGTGCATCATTGTCCCTTTAAACTCCATGTTCAGATTGCTTAAAAAAATATTTCACCGAAAGATTTAAAGATAGAGGGCGTCTTGTGAAGACGTGGGTGTTTTTGTGTTGAATGATAAGAGAATGTAATTTTTGTTATTAAAGATTAGACAGTGAGTGGGTTTTTTTTCTATAGAACGATACAAGATTTGTTCACAGCAGGAAGCTAATTGAGAAAGCAGCTTTTCTGTGTATATTCTCGCATGTGTATTAAAAAGTTAGTGATGTGTACTTCTCAAATATACGAGAAGTGGTATGAGGGTGTTACTAGGTTGTAAAGTGTTGCAAGATAATTGGAAAACTAATTGAGAAAACAGTGTGTCTGTATATTCTTGCATGTGTATTAAAAGATATACCAACAGCGGTTTTATAAGCGTGTTTTAAATTGACTTTTTAATATACAAGAACTTTGCGTTAACCAATTTTAAAGAGTCTCTAGACATAAACGGACATCTGAATTGTATGTTTTTACCAACTTTCAATCTTTTACCAACCTTCGCATGTGTATTAAACGGTTAGTGACATGTACTTCCCAAATATACTAGAAGTGGTATGAGGGTGTTACTACGATGTAAAGTGTTGCAAGAGAATTGGAAAACTATTTAAAATATAAGAAGTGGTATAAGAGTGTTATTACAGATTTAAAGTTTTACGGCGAACTAGAAACTTGTACTCTATTTAACAATATTATAAGTTAGAAGTGATATGAGGGTGTTATTAAAGATTTAAAATGTTTACAGAGAATTTTAAAGAGTTTAAATCGTTTTGAAATATTATAAGTTAGAAGTGGTATGCGGGTGTTATTAAAGATTTAAAAAGTTTACAGAAAATTTTAAAGAGTTTAAATCGTTTTGAAATATTATAAGTTAGAAGTGGTATTAAAATGTTTACATAGAATTTGAAAGAGTTTAAAACGTTTCTAAATATTATAAGTTGTAAGTGGTATGAGGGTGTTATCGAAGATATATAAAGTGTTTATATTGAAGCCTGTCAACTATGTTAAATAGTATTAGATAGAAGTGGTATGAGGGTGTTATTCAAGATATATAAAGTGTTTATATTGAAGCCTGTCAACTATGTTAAATAGTATTAGTAAGAAGTGGTATGAGGGTGTTATTCAAGATATATAAAGTGTTTACAGTGAAGCATGTCAACTATGTAAACTACTATAAATGTTTGACTAGTGGTGTATAAGCAGCATTTAATTAGGTGAGTTGAAAAAATGTTATTTTGAAATTTCCGGACCAAATGATACCGTCTACACAATGGCATGTTGGAATTCGATATAAGAGTAGGAAATGAAATTAATTGAAATAAAATGGGGTTTAGCGTCCTACTGTTATCCACCTAACAAACTGTTATGCGCTACGACCTACTCTTATATCGAATTCTAACTGCTAAGGGATCTTTTACGTGCACACCAATGTGTACACGACACGGGAGATATAAGAGTAGAGAGTAGTGCCACTTTTACGGTAAAATAAGCCTATAGCACACTGTATTCCAAATACCCGACTTCAATAACCCCGGGGGGGGGGGGTATGGTTATCCCGTGCTGTATTATAAGTCTGTCATTGAGTCAACTGACGTGGTTTCGACTCCCCAAAATAAACTAGGTATTGAAGAGTGGACATTAACCTAACCTACCCCACCACCACATCTATCTCTCTCTCTCTTTCTCTCTCAATAACTTAGACTGTGCATAACAGTGCGGCGTTTAATCACCATTCCATTTATGAGGTCGCCGCTCTTGGAACAAGAAACACAAGGCTCCGCTAATTCAACATGGTACTTGAACGATTGAAATACCATTTGATATTATAATTTAAAGATAGTAAGCTGGCACTGCCATCCAGGATACGCCAACATTTTCAGAAGATGGATAGAGAACAAGCAATATCGAAAGTGATTTTTCCTACAACCAAAGGCAATAATTCATTAAGTTACAATTTGATATGCGCAAATACCGAAAAGAATCAATAGATCTTTAGGTTATAACCATGCATTTCAAGTTTCATTAAAATCGAATTAAAATTGTGACCTCGTACATACTGTATCTTTAATTGGTAAATCAAACTTTGATAATTCTGCCTACGTCACTTATCCTGGACATGTTAACCAAGGCATGTTAATCCGATTCTAGTTGAATATGGAATATGATGCTATCATTATTTCATGTAATTGAACAGAAAGAGGAATATTAAGATTAGATTCTTAATCATCAATCGAGTGAAACATGTCCGATTTCACCAATTATATTTGGGTTGTATTGAATTCAATATTTATTAAAGGGACTATGTCACTCTCACCAAATAAAACCTAACACGACACCAAATTTACCGGACCGTGGATTATCAAGAAAAGCGAATTGTAATTTCCTGTTGATCGTAGATCCATAGTGTTCAACCGATTTCTCAACATGCAGAGAGGCTGCTGTCTCTACATTCGGTATCGCGTTTTAAGCCCCTGTCTGTATCTCTCGACAATCGGAATCTATTGTTTAATATTCCAGTAAATAACTTGCTCAAACAGCTAACAGGGGTAATACCTCTAATAAATGTCAGGGTTACTGGAATCGCCCTTTACGATCATCGGATATAAAGGGAAATGACGCCATTACGACGTGTTGATACTATGACAACCGCGTGACGTAGCTGACGATCAGTGATTGTATAATTAAAATAACAAGGAGTACTTACTAAACTTATTAGGATGCCTGCCTGTCTGTCTGTCTACAATTAGTTCCGCTTGAGAACAGACACTAAACTACTTAACCGACATTTTAGTCGAAAACTCTTCGAAAATTTTTAAAAGTATTTTCTCTGTTTCCTGTTAACGGTTTATTTATTCTCTGTGTATGTAACAGAGTGGAACTTCATTACAAATTAGTATAGGCCTACAATGCGGCAATTTAGGACATAAATTTATTAATTTTTGAGGCAAACAGTACTCCGTGTGAAGAATCTTTGACGTACACAACCATACACATTAATTATGTTACCGGGCAGCCCAGGGGGGTTGAGATGGCCTAGTGGTCTAGAGTGCCGCGTCTGTGGTTTCGAGCCCTGGCGTGAGCGTATGTGGCATGGAAATAGGGGCGCCTTCTCAACCTCATGGCTTTCCTCCGGGCCCTCCGGT